>JAPYZJ010001999.1:0-42746 GCA_030522765.1 Ophioninae sp. B BG-2022a
ATGCGGTTCACGCTATACATCTACTCACCAAGTTTCAACAGTATAGCTCTTATAGTTTCGGAAAAAAGTGGCTGTGACATACGGACGGACAGACAGACAAACAGACATGACGGATCTATAAGGGTTCCGTTTTTGCCATTTGGCTACGGAACCCTAAAAAGGGCACACTTGCTTCTCATTTTGAACCCTCGAGTTTTACAAATCTATCCGCAAAAATCGACGCAATCGGGTCTACAAAGCGTCAATGTCCACTCATCCAAATAGACCCGTCAAACCCGATTTCCTGAAGGCGATACTTCGGGAAAAAGAAAATTGATCGACTTGTGGGATTTGTGGTTAACAGGTAGTGGGAAAATGGTACAACGGTTTGGATCTGAAAACAGAAGAGTTGATATGGGCAAAGGGAGCGGACGAGATACCGATTTCGGCGTGTTCGTTGCCGTGCGAGCCTGGAATGATTCGCAAGCAACAGGGTGACACTTGTTGCTGGGTTTGCGATCGTTGCGAGGAGTACGAGTACGTTTACGACGAGAAGACCTGCAAGGATTGCGAGCCGGGTTATTGGCCGCACGAAGACAAGAGGGGCTGTTATCCCTTACCGATCAAGCATATAAAATGGAGCAGCGGATTCGCGATAGCACCAGCGGCGATATCCTGCTTGGGTATAGTGGCAACTCTCGGTGTTGCCGGGCTAATGTTCAAACACCGAGATACCCCAGTGGTTCGTGCTTCGGGACGCGAATTAACGATTTTACTGTTGGCCGGTGTGCTCGTTTGTTACTTGAACACGTTCGTTCTTTTGGCCACTCCGACCACCGTGACTTGTGTTCTCCAACGTTTTGGAGTCGGCGTGAGTTTTAGCGCGGTATACGGTGCCCTTTTGACTAAAACGAATCGTATAGCACGGATCTTCGATTCGGCATCGAGATCGGCAGTTAGACCGCGTTACATAAGCCCGACTTCTCAGGTGTGCATAGCCGCGGCTCTCATCGCTTTTCAAGTGGTCCTCACCCTGGTATGGATGATCGTCGAGCCTCCCGGCACGAGACACTTTTATCCCGATCGCCGACAGGTTATACTCAAGTGCAACATACAGGACATGAGTTTTCTATTCTCCCAGCTTTACAACGCTACCCTCATCGCTGTATCAACTATATATGCCGTTAAAACCCGCAAAATACCCGAGAACTTCAACGAAAGCAAATTCATCGGGTTCACCATGTATACAACTTGTATAATATGGCTCGCATTTGTACCGATTTATTTCGGAACCGGAAACGCCCACGAGACCCAGATAACGACCCTCTGCGTTGCCATAAGCCTCAGTGCTTCGGTAACACTCGTTTGCCTGTACTCACCCAAAGTCTATATTATAGTCTTCCAGCCCGACAAAAATATACGCGGCAAAGTCACCATGAGTGGCAGCACCTTCAAGAAACCGGGCAGCAGCGTCGGTACGTCCTCCGTTACCAAATGTGAGTTCCTTTCTTATCTTTCTCTGTTTTTCTACAATTAGTCTTGATGCTCCGCCGGGCACCATGCGAAAACCTCTTTGAGTCAAGCGCGGTGTGCCTGATTGACTTATTTTCGAAAAATTCAACATAGAATATGTGGCAAACTGTTTTACGTCGAGAACCAATGAATTGGAAGGATATATGCGAAGAGATGATTTAAAAGGCAGTTATCATTTATAACAAACCCAAAACAAAAAGTAGAACGATTGAATCGAATTAAAAGAAGATATCGATGTAATCGATAATCGAAGATATCGATGTAATCGACAATCGAAGATATCGATGTAATCGACAATCGAAGATATCGATGTAATCGATAATCGAAGTTATCGATGTAATCGATAATCGAAGATATCGATGTAATCGATAATCGAAGATATCGACGTAATCGATAATCGAAGATATCGACGTAATCGATAATCGAAGATATCGATGTAACGGAGGAAACGATTTTCAAAAATTGAAAGGAGGTGGAACGAAACAGTAAAAAAAACGAAAGATTTTTTCAACGACTGTGTAATATTGCAAATGATGTTAATGGGGACTACGTTTTTAGAGGTAACAGGAAGCAGCAATAAATAAACGGTGTACAATAGTGATAGAAAAAACATTCGAGGTTTGGACAAGGTTGTCGTTTTCTCACTTCAACATTCGCTTCTTTGGTCCGTATTATCTCGAAATCAAGACCAACACGCCCGTGACAGGTGGTCGATAATCCTTCCAACTGTTATTACTGTTTATTGATTTTATCCTCAAAGCATTTGCTCGTAAGCGATATAAGGCCGATCCTCGCGGGTCATTTCGACCCTGACCTCGTAAGGCATCGCAATCGATGCAACCCTCGCGATGTCGCGCACCCATTCTCTCTCTCTCTCTCTCTCTCTCTCTCTCTCTCTCTCTCTCTCGCTCCTACAAATAACGCACACCCTACATCGCGACCCTTAAGAAAAACAAGAAAATTGCCCTGTTATCCATTTTCTTGTCTTTTCCTTCTTTCTCAATATGATGTCGTCTTTCCGGAAGAGCCAAGCACTCTCATTGTTTCGTTCCACTTTCACTGGCCGATTAGGCCAAATGAACATGGCCGACGACACTCTTGCTCGAGGATCGTTTTTACACGAACGTGCAAAGCACAGTGACCTACATCTCTTTTCCTCGTGATATTTAGGGCTTCTCGTGACCACGGTTGAATCATTTTTTTCAATTGCCACCAATTGGACTTCCCGACGATTATTCTTGGTCCATTGGGGTCTCAAAAATTGTACAAATCCAGGATACGAATTTTAATAAAGTTAAATTATTAATCATCATTAATCGTTATTAATCAGCTCAAGGATTTCTCACTGTAACACATCTTTCACAAAAATCGTCATAATTCGATAATTTTTCGTTTTTTTTTATAAAATCTTCACGGCAAATTGTAGGTAAGAGCCTGAGCTACGAAAAACAAACGATAAAATAGTAGTTTTGAATTTTCATGCTTACGCTATTTTTATACGAACGAACCCTGGGGAAATTTGGTAACAATAACATATGATCATTATAGGGTAACCTGGTCTAAGAGTACGCACTTAAGGTTCTAAATATTCTAAAAAAATAAAAATACGATTTCGATACGAGTGAAATTCAACGCCATCTCTTGACCCTAACCGGAATTACGCTCGGTGCATGCATTTTGAAAAAGATCACAGTTTACGTCGTTTTTACAAAATAATTGCATTCTTGTTTCATAAATACTTTAAAAATGGTAAAAATATTGAAGATTTTGCCCAAAAGTGTTTAAACTTACGTAATTTCTGCGTTTTCTGCCGGATTTGATTTTTTTTTCGCACAGCACCTATTATTACAGTTTACATTAAAATGCGTACTTCTAGACCAGGTTACCCTAAATATAATTAATGACAAATAAATAAAGAAAACACGGGTGTTTGGTTTGGTGTTGCAGACACAGGATGCGAGACCGGAAGTGAGCACGTGCCCCTTCGAAGTGCCCTTTGCGCTGTAGTGCAAACGTCGGTTGGCGTTACCGAAATATCGATAGCCTCGAATACGTCGAACCAAACAAATAACGAACAAGTTGCCCAGCTCTAAATTTTTTCGTACGAGCTTCGCCAACTCTCGTGATTAGTTTTTAAGATACGTGTGGAGGTGAGCCAGCTGTGTCCACATTTGAGTGGTCGTGCGTGCGCGTGCGTCGAAATCGAGAAAGCAAGAGACGAAAACAAAGAAGACAGTTTCAGTAGTTAAACGAAACGGAAACAAAGGGGAAACCCAGCAATCCCGAGATCTCGTCGTTCAAGTTCCTCAATGAAAAATGAAAGGTTTGGTGAAGTCTTCGAAGAGGAGGTTCCGAAGAGCAGCGATGGTGGAATACCAACGCCAAATCGATTATCCAAGTTCGCGATTGACTTTGCGAAGGGATCGGATAATTAACGAGGAAAATTTCGAAAGATCGCTGCACGCTTAAATTCGTGAATCCTTTGGCCCTTTGAATCCGAGAATTGTGTGCCACGTAGGAAAATTGCCAAGTGAAAAAAAAAAAAATGTTATCGATTAGAGTAACGATAAATTCGATTTGTACACTACACGTGATAGACATTGCAGGCCACTCCATTTTCAAGCCTTTTCATTTTCCACGTTCGACGAAGCTCAGGAATAAACAAAAAAACACTGTTGTTCGAAACGAAGAGAATAAAATTCTCGGAGAACGTTCGCGGACATTTTTTTTTTTCGTCGTCGAATTTAATAAAAAAAAAAACGTTCCAAAGAAGCTTGGGTTTTATCGCAAAGTCGAAGCGAACGAGTGAATTAGGTTGAGTAGTTGGAAAGCACGTGAACAGTTTTAGATCCATTATTATTAGAGGGCTGTCCTCGAAATAATAAATCGTCTAATTTTAAGGTTCGTGTATATTTACACACGCATATACGCATCAATGAAAGCAACAAAAAAAAAACAAAAAAAAAAAACAAATGTGTTACGATAAATTATATCGGCCTCATCGTTTGCACAGTATCGATATTATTGAAATACGTATACACTCACGAAGATGCAAAAAAAAAAAGGAAAGTAAAGAAAGAAACAAAAATACATGATATATCGATCACCCTCGTCATGATTGTCGTTGCCTAATATTGTTACTGTTAAAGCGTATAAACGTATTCTTCGTGAACGTCACTGATTCGCAGGGACTGCGACGACGACCTAACGGGTTTTTAGATACCCAGAAATTTTCTTTGTTTCTTTTTTTTCGTCTCAAATTTTCGGCGCTGCGAAGCTAGCGCTTTTTTTTTGTTCAGGCAAACACTAAAACGTGCAATTTGATCGGAAGAGGCAATGAAATCTAATTAAAATTCGTCGATACGGATCAAGATTGATCGATCGAAGCTGCGATTTTGTTTTTGTGACTTTAGTATCAATTGGCCTATCAATCGTCATTTTTATCCCAAACGGGAGTCCCGATCGAAATCTCTTTATCACGTGACGAATTTTCTTTAGCATTTCGAATGTTTCGAGCGAACGGAGAAATATAATGACGATGCGAAATTCAAAGGATTTTCGTTTACCTCTAGACGAAAAAATACGGAGGAACATTGCACAGGGGAAACAATAAATTTGAAAAAAATAAAAACGAACAAGAATCCACGATGTAATATTTAATATACGAGCAGGGAATGTATATTTTTTGAAAATTTCTGGACAACGTTTATGAAACGGCACTATCGTCAAATTATCGAAACGTATCACAATACATTTTACATCGTAGTGCACGTACCTGGTATTTTTTATTTTCTGTTTATTGAATTTTTTTAATGTGCATTATCACGATCGATTTTCTTCCAAACATTCGTGATTTCTCGAGAAACAATATATTTATGCCCAGAGTGTTATTATTTAATGGAAAGTGTGCAAAGGAAGCATGTATTACCAAAAATAAGGAGTTTACGTATTGTTGAAAGATTTATTTGTTCTTTTGGCGATTAAGAAACAAATTCGGCGAGAGAGTTTACCGATTGAGTTGAACGAGCGCAATTGCGATATCACTGCTGTTGTATTTTTGTTATCAATGAAAAAAAAAAGAAATATTATTGAGATCAGAGAGAAATGATGTTACTTATCGAATGTTGTATGAAACTGAACAACTCGTGTCGTTCAGTAAAGGATTGCGGAATACAAAAAATCCAAATGAAGAAATATATTTCGTTTTGTTTAATTCATAAAATTCTGGCGTTTAATTCCTTCCTCGACTTCCTGAGATACGTATTCAAAAATTTTAATCGTGTTTCTGTCTTACACCAGGAGCAGCTTTTCCGATGACTAAAAAGGTCGCCTTAAAAAAAATAATACGAAAGAGATTTTTTCTTACAATTTCGCGATTGTCAAACCCCTCATGTAACTATAGATATCGTTGAAAACATATTTTTAAACGGCGACCGTTTCTTCAACACGACTTCCAAAATATTTTAGCTTTTGTTGAAGGCGAATATTTTATTTCACGAATTTTCGGTATTCGACGTCCACCGTTCGATGCATGATCAATTATTCGCGAGGAGAGCCGAAATGACTGGGTAAGTGTGGATCATTGTTAAGGTCACGATATCACCATTCTCGTTACTTAATAAATGTATATTTGGCAAGAAGTTCGCGAACCGTTTCATTAAATATTACCAAAAAGGGAATTGTATATTCAACGAATTGCCGTTCCAAACCAGATATCATAAAAAAGAAAAAATGTATTTGTACACTTCACATTAAATTATTGTTAATTTGGCGTTATCTTTTCACTCGTTATATTTCGATAACATTTTCGGAGGAAAGAAATGAAATTCGGATATTTTGGATAAACAAATATGGATTTCGAAAAACTTAAGTACCCCAATGTTCAGTTTGTTCTGAAAATTATTTTTTATGCGTACACATAAATTGTAATTACCAGATTACCGTAATTTCGAAATAGCAAGAAAAAAATTGTGTTGTGATTGAACTAGATAAAATCATTTTTAATAATAATTTATTAAGATCCTCCTGAAAAATCTAAAAAATATTATTGTGTAATATCGCGTTATCATTTTTTCGAAGACAAACCCAATTTTCGCGTGTCAACTGCGTTTGGACGGAAGAAAAAATAGCGTAAGGATACAGATGTTATGACACACGTGAAAAATACGTACGTACAGACACGAGAATGACACAACGAATTCTCAACAGTAAAAAAATGACTGAATACGTAACAGTAGAAAAATAATGGGAGATCGGTAAAAAATCGTTAAACAATGAGAAATCATTGATAATTCCGATAGCGGGACGTTGTATAAATAAAGCGAACGGCTCGATTATAATATCAGTATAATGATGGTAGTCGAACGAATGCCGGAGTGGGACGCGTTTCTGGCCCATCCTGTCTTACTTCTTATCACATTTATTGACCCGACGGCTACGTAGTCGTTGAATCGAAACGTTTGCACGTATTAAAATGTGAGCTGTTTGCGATCGAGAGCCAGTAATAAGAATTTAAATGCGATAAGGTGGAACGAACTGAGTTCAGTTTTGATACAACGTTCCAATCATTGAGTGCATATTTTCCCTACCGATCAACTCGATCGAAAAGTTAGGGAAGAGCAAGCGTAAATCCTGATTCGAGCTCGCGATCCGCGTTGCGTACGACACGTGAAACATGGCTCTGAAAATTCCGCTGTCAACGATCGTACGATTGGTAAGTGTTGTTGTCAATAGACGAAGCGTTGAACTCGGGAGTGCCACGAGGCCGTTCGATTTCCGTGAAAGTGTGGGAATGTGGGTCGGATGTAACACGTGGATTTGAGAGCTCGTATTATCGTGAAAACGTTCTCTCGCTTAGTTCTCGAACAGCTGTGAATTTTATCTCTCACCGCAGGGTAAAGGTGTCACCACGGGCCATCGTTTCTTGTCCTTCGCCTCGACGAGATACGGCGCTATCGTGCCATTCAAGTTGTCGGACATCGGCGAGGGCATACGCGAGGTTACCATCAAAGAATGGCGAGTCTTTTTTCGCTTACATTTTATTTCTTCTTGTTTCCTTGTTCGTGATACTTCAGACTTTTCCGTTCCCCTTTCCTTCCACTTTTCGTCCAAATTTTCGTCGCGGAAAGTTTTGCCGATTTTTTGCTCAAACTACGGTCTCCTCGATTTACTTCGAGAATATCTTGTAGGGTTAAACTCAAAAATCATTCGGGAAAAGGGATTCACAAAAAAAATACGAATTCACGGTACACGATGTAAACCGCGATGTTTTGTTATCGAAGGGTCCTCAAAACTCAAGAAAAAGCCCAAACATAAACCTGCACCGTGTTTTTATGGTTCAGTTGAATAATTAAAGCTCCTGTTGTCCCGTCACGTCAGTGTTGTACCGTAACCTCAAATAACCGTACATCTATAGGGTTATTTGAGGTTATGGCAAAAACCGGAAGTGAGAGGTTAAATAGACTTCCGATTTGATATTAGATCCCAAAAATATGCAGTAAACACGTTCGTCCATCAGGTTATTGTCATAACCTCAAATAACTACATAACCTCAAATAACTACATAACCTCAAATAACTACATAACCTCAAATAACTACATAACCTCAAATAACTACATAACCTCAAATGTTTCTACATTTACACGGTTATTTGAGGTTATACCATAAATCCGGAGTCATGCGATTAAACTTCAGATGCAGTTTCAGAGACGCTAAAAACTAATTGCAAATATGATCCGACGATATTTATACAGTTTTTTTGAGGTTATGACGAAAATCTAACTGGATGCGGTTAAACGGAGCAAAGATAGGACGAACCTTCACGTGACGAGTTTAAATGGACCTAAATACAATAAACGTCAACAGGTGACCCTAAGCCAAAAAATTTTGTTTTCTGTATAGCAGCACCAGGTATTAATGAAAAAAGACAAAAAAAAAAGATTCAAAAAAATTACGTGGGCGCAATCGCGGTTCAAACTTTTTTCAATGGGTTTTTCGAACATCAGACATTAGTACGAGACGACGGACAACAGCTGACGCTTTTTCTACGAAGTATCTTGATGGAAGGGTTTTACGAGTGTATCGTTTTCGAATTTAAAGTTTGACGTTTTTCGCTTTCGTCAGCTAGACCGCATTCGCGGAAAAAAGTAAACTTCGGTAAACTTGAGGGAATATAGACTTACCTGTTTCATTGAACTTAGCGTATCGGTATAAGAAATAAAACTGAAAAAACGACGATTTACTAGTCGATACCAGGCTCGATTCATAACTACGCGGTATGGTTTATTCAGGTTCGTAACGCCGGGTGACAAAGTCGCTCAATTCGACGAGATATGCGAGGTGCAAAGCGATAAGGCATCGGTGAGTATAACGAGCCGTTACGATGGACATGTCAGAGCTCTGCACTACAAAGTCGAAGAAACGGCACTGGTCGGCGATCCGTTGGTGGATATTGAACTTCTGGATGATGTTCCGGGTATTACGACCGACGATCAGATAAGAGCGGAAGCCGGCGAATATTTAGCCGCTTCCGCACCACCCAACGTTCATCTGACTCATCGCGAATCGTCGATCGACGAGGAATCGTCGAAAAAAATTCTCACCACACCGGCGGTTAGACGAATCGCTTCGGAATACAAAATCGATCTTCGGGACGTTACCGCGACGGGAAAAAGCGGACGTGTACTCAAAGAGGACTTGCTTGAGTATTTGAAGAAAACCGTTGATCAGCCAATACAAACGAATGAGATCGATAAGCGAGAAAATCTCGATGGCGTTCATGCCCAGCCCGAAAGTGTCCAGCTTACTGGCTATGCGAAACACATGTGGAAATCCATGACTCAGTCACTGGTGAGAGTCCTCCCTAATCAGCGCTGCAATGCTACGGAAAACCGCGGCACTGGGAACACCTGGGCAGAATATAAATCACACTTTCAAATACTTTTCCAAAATTTCGCCGTAATCGAGATATTACAATGCGATTCAGTCTGATCTGCGTTTTGTACTCAAAACACGTGATCTCGTTCTGTAATTTATAAAAAGGATGGAACTCCTATAGAAAATTGTTCATATTTACTCCCTTAAGTTTTAATCTATAAAAATACAGATTTTTATAGATGCAACGTTAAAAAATTACACATTCTAACACGTTTTCAATTTTGTTCTCTTAAAATGCGAGGGATTCGATAAATTCCTTTTTTTAATGATGCCTACATCATGATATCGATATGAAAAGAAGACAATCGACATTGATCAATGCGTTTCATTTTTCAGAGCATACCTCACTTCGTGTACAGCGACGAGTGCGACGTTACGAAACTCGTGATTTACAGAAGCGATGTAAAGGATTATATGAAGGAGCAGGGAGTCTCGTTGTCTTTTATGCCCTTCTTTATCAAGGCGGCGTCCAGAGCACTGCACGAATTTCCCCAACTGAACGCTTGGCTCGACGAAACTTCACAAACCCTAAAAATCATCAAGGCACACAACATCAGTCTGGCTATGGACACGCCGGAAGGTTTAGTCGTTCCGAATATAAAGAACGTTCAGAATCTCAGTATTGCTGAAATCGCCAAGGAACTGAACAGACTTCAAGTGCTCGGAAAAAAGTCTTCGATCCCGTTAAAAGATATAACAGGAGGATCGTTTTCGTTGTCAAACATCGGAGTTGTAAGTTTCAGATTTTTTTCTTGGCCTAATCAGTCGCTCGGTCCTGAATATCGATATAAAATTTTTAAAATTTGCGGCGATTTATGTCCATTATTTTTGCAACTATTAACTGTGTTAAATTCATGTTTTCAACTACTTAATTTTATTCAGTATACTATACTAGTGAAAAACACCAAATTACATATAATTTCTCAGTAATACCTCGAGTGCCAAAATTCAATTTTAATGAACAATTCACAGGTTGGCGGTACTTACACAAAGCCGGTGATACTTCCACCTCAGGTGGTGATAGGTGCTATCGGTAAAATCCAAAAATTGCCGAGATTCGACGAAACGGGAAACGTGATTCCGGCGGATATTCTGTCGATCAGTTGGGCCGCGGATCATCGCGTCGTAGACGGAGTCACGATGGCCAAATTCTCGAATCGTTGGAAATACTTTGTCGAAAATCCATCACTCTTGGTGCTCTGAAAATAAAAAAAAAGCAACACTGTATTTTAACGAGTCATCGACTTATTACGTCATTTTTTTAAAAAGAACGCAAAAAAACATTTATACGCGACAGCTAATGAAATCGAAAACAAAAAAATCATTGTACTCTTTCTCCTGCTCATTTATTTACACTTATATCCATTCGTATTTATTCTTTTCACAAATTTCACACGTAGGTATTGTTTTTTGTTTTCTCGTGGGTCTATAGTTTCTTTTTTTTTCGGTTCATTTGTAATCGACACTTTTTGCGCTTATTTTTCCACTGAACGCTACATTATTATTATTATTGTTGTCGTTATAATTAATTAGATATTACAAATCATCGAAAAACGTATATAGTCAGTCTGTTTAGTCGGAGTAGGAGAAGTAGAAACGACGTACGATTACTTTTTGTTCTTCCTTTCCATTCTCGTGTTGTTGTTGTTTTTTTTTTCATATACATGGTCCTTGGATAATTATTCATTTATTTACAACCTAGTCCGCAGTTTGACTTGCGTTCTCACTCTTTCGGTTGCGTATCACCGAAATATATCGAAACATTTAAAAAATCTTCGCCTCAACTCAGCTCTATTATGTTTTTTTTTTTTTTTTTTTTTTTTTTTTTTTTTTTTTTTTTTTTTTTTTTTTTTTTTTTTTTTTTTTTTTTTTTTTAATCGAAACGATATTTGTTAATGAGGGAAAATGTGACATCAGACATTTTCCCTAAATCGATTAAGGAGGCGTCGTCATTGATCTCATGTTGGCCAAAAGAAGCCTCGTTTGAAACACCAAACATCGTTGGAAGAGAGATCCTTTTAGCAACTGTATTTAAAAAATAAAACAATAGAGAAAATTTAAGAAAACGTAAATGTACTCGTTTGCGTGATGGGTATCGGCGTTTTCATGCGCGATTGGAAGAGGAAATTGGATCGAAGAACGCCGATTACGCCCAAAATCGGAAGAAACGAAACGCGTACGTGTGTACATAAGATGAGGCATTTGCAGTGATTCAGCTTGCTTTTTTCGATACGAATCGAAATACGATAAAAACGTTTCGTCTGAATGTTCAAGAATTTTTAAGAATTTGGAGCAGTAAAGACGACAGTGCCTTCTAATTAACACGTTACGGACACATCGATGATCAACTTATCATTTTTCATTGATAATCATTTAAATTGAAACATTTTCCGAAACGTCGATCCATTTCGAAAACGTAAAGGCTCTGGTCGCTGAAAACAGTCCGTATGTACGCGTTTACACACAAAGAACCACAATCCTCAACCCTTCAACTGCGCACTGAATCGCTCCGACCTCATCTCTGATCGACGAATCTTCCAATTTGAACGAACGTTTCAATTTTTGATTTTCGTAAAAAATAAATATTGGGAAAAATCATTAGAAAATAAGAATTATAGTTTACCAAAAAAATTCTACGAAAAAAGAGCTACGATTTAAAAATCGAGAGTTTAAACGAGCCGTTGTGCAATCGGAAGTTTGCGGTGGAAGAACGCAGCCGAAGGGTCAATGAAGCGTTCAAAAACATTCCCAAAACCTTTTCCTTTTCCTTTTATATGACTAGGATCCTAAGTGAAATTCACATGTGTCTGCGTGTGTATCTTTTGTTCCACATACATATATTCATAGTGAAAAATAGAAACCGATGAATCTATAGTAACAGCAATAGCGCTGATTATTTTTCATCTCTGTTTTTTTCCTCTTGGCATTATTGTTTAGTTTTTTTTTTTTAATAAGACACAACGAGATCCGTCCTTGATTCACGTATCGTTTGAATCAGGGAAAAAATTGTTATCCAATCGTATTGCTTCATCGATTCCTATATCTTACTGTGTTCCTTTTCGCTTTCGAATTCTTAACACTAGACGCGACAATTCTCGCCTTTTTACCTTTTTTCGGGATGGGTGACGAAACTTATCGTTACTTTTACTTTTTTCCTTAAGTAACCCTATAGCGATGATTTTATACAGGATGTCCCACGCAAGAATGTCATCCGTGAAATGGGGAGTTGGGTGTGAAATTCTGAGTCGATTGATATAAGCATGTATGGTTCCCGGATTCACCCGAATCTGCCGTTAATTTCCGCCAGAGCCCAAAATTTTCATGAAAAAATCGTAAAAATCGTGTTTTTAGAAGTTTTTAACGATTTTTTCATGACATATTTGGGTTCTAGGGGAAATGAATGGCAGATTCGTGGTCAGGGGATCAAATTACATAAAAATAGACTATTAAGAAAAATATTTAAAAAACAAATTTTTTTTTTATTTTAGGGCAAAAAAGTTTTTTCACTCAATCATCGATAACTTCTTTTCCTATGAGATTTTGCACTCCACTCTGTGCTCAATCTCTTCGTTATGATTTTCTCTTCAAAATGCTTTTTTAATTATTGTGATCCGATGATTTTTCGATTTTTTGCAGAATTTCAAAGTTGGACCATCGATTTTTGCCAATTTTTCCATACATACCCCTTTGCCTCTTTTTTCCGATTTTTCAACTCGACCTTCCGGGAAAACTATCCTACATATCGATACGAATCCAACGCCATTATTTAAGTCAGGCAAAAAACTTTTCCAAACCCACCAAATAAATCTCCGTAGCTAATAAGAAGCTCACCCTACGACCTTTTGAAAATTCGTGATTTCTGAGATTCCGGAAAAGTGGCCGGGAAAGTCGAAAAATATTTTTTTCCGTTTTTAAACTCTTGAAACGATCTATTTCATCGAAAATTTTCCACTGATTACGAATATGCCCGAGTTTTTTGCCAAAAGTATAAAATTAGACTGGGAAAATGCGAAAAACTTTTCTAGAATATTTTTCCGACATTTTTCCCGAGAACTGGAGAGTCAAATGCAAATTAAATTGTCGATTTGTCTTCAAGGTATAAAAGTACATCGACATGGACCTGCGATATGACACTAAACGTCTAAATACAATAATTATTTCGAGGCTAAGCTCGCTGAAGAGGCGCGCCTGATTGGTTGCTTATAAAAATTAAAAACAATTCAGGGGTTGTTCCGGGAACCATACATGCTTACATCAATCGACTCAGAATTTCACACCCAACTCCCCATTTCACGGATGACATTCTTACGTGGGACACCCTGTATATATATTTATATATAATATTGTTTTTCCTTTCGCGTGTCTATTTCTCTTTATTTATCACTCGAAGCTTTCTCGCGCAACGACATTCACGTAGTAGTGAGTAAAATTTCCGTGAGATAATGAAATAACAAATAACACACTTTTCAAACGATTCCGATAAATGATTGTGTGACAAATCAGCGCTATGGCATATTCTTCGCAGACTTTCGTTCGAATATATTATCCACGAGTCTGAAGAACACCACAAAAATAAATACGCTAACATCCATTCAGTTACATAGCTTTTACTATTTGTTGCTTTTTTTTTTTGTTACGTCTTGGGATCCAAACAAAAAGCGGATCAGAGACAGTCGAATCGTCACGAATATCGTTACAGTCTATTCGAGTGCGCATACCCGAAAGTGAGTGAATAAATGATACGGTATCGATTTTTGATTCGACGTGATAAATTAATGTGTGTTTTTTTAAATTTTGTTTCGCTGTGCCGTTCAATGACCCAATGAACAAATTTGTGCGAAAAAAAAAATGAGTCAGTCCAAACAGGATAATGCTCAACAAGGATATCGTGCGATACGCTGACAACAAAGTCACTGGAGTCATATACCATACACGCTTCAGTCCCGTAATTCGGAGGGCTCACGAGTGATATTTAAGGTACTGCCGTAATAGAGAAAGCTACGCGATAATTAGGGGTATGGAGGGCGGTTTCGAATGAGGAAGATTCGCTTGAACTCGGAATACATTGGTACGAAGTGCTTATCGATAGTGCGCATATTATTCACACGGCGATTATAAAGATGTCAAAACGGGCGGGAGTGAATAGAAAAGAGGCGTCGAAATAGAATCACGCGTGCGACAAACACGACCCGGGTACATAAATACACTTTTTTTCAATTTGTATGGCAGTTATTTCTTTTTTTTTTTTTTTGTTCTTCTACAACATTCGTGCAAAGTGATTCTAACGTATCTATATTTCTCTGAGAAAACAATTGTTAACAACGCCCCTCAAACGCTTCGAACTCCAATATCTCGGAGAAAAAGAACGAGTGTGACGGACGCGCAAACTAGTAAACCATTCAAATAAATACAAAAAGAAAACAATATTCTACGTTCCAATGGCAAGTTAAATGAAAAAATCGATCATTCGTTCGCATCGGAGTGTCCTGAAACAATCTTTTTATCTCGATCACAAAATGTCATTCTTGCGCTAACGATTTCTTTGAAGGTGATTTAATTTCGCGAAATTTACCAGGATCCCGATTCAACGAGAAACCGAATATTTTCGCTAAAAACGTTAATATTTCGTTATAAAAAAAAAAAACAATAAAACAGAGTTTTTTCGGACACCCTGAAACACTGTAAAATTATGCGAAATTTACGAACGAATCGAAACCGATAAAAAATACGATTAAAAAAGAGAAAAGTAAAAGAAGAAAAAGATTGAGCAAAGAAAGATCATGAAGCCGTAACATTCTTTGACGAGACTATAAATTATCGTAACCAGTCATAGAGTATCCTATACCGTTGATAACAGTGCGATACGTATATAACATTATATTCGGTAAAAGTACGGCACATAGAAGAATATCTTTCCTTTCTTTTCTACGTCTTAATTCGAATAATTATATATAAATTCTTGTTGTGTATAATTTATGTATAATATATTTATAATAATCGTGTTTCCGTGTCTGTGTGGGCGTTTGTTTATGTGTGCGCGCGCGTGTGCGTTTATACGTACGCATATTGTTAATAAATATTTTTTCTGGCACATTGTCAGTACGATCAAATATAGCAAACCAGATTTACGCGACAGTTAATGTTCTCTTCTTTTCTCGTGAATCACGATCGAGCTTAGAAAGAGAGGTGTGCGTTTTATCGTGATGTCTCAATTTCAATGGGAAAACAATAAATCTATCGAATAAAACGAATAATTTCTCTATTAGACAACAATTATCTGTGCAGCTCTCATTTCGTTTTCTATAAAACTGGTTTCCATAAAAACAATTGAAAATTTATCAACGAATTTGCTCGAAGCTCGTACACGTGTATTAACAAGAAATAATGTAAATAATGAGGATCGCCAATAATTTTACACATTTCGAGTTCATCGAGTCGCAGGGAAAAAATAATTAAAAAAAGGAAAAAGATTCTGAAATTATGACTCGATGAACGGTTAAATAATTTGTTATCGAGCATTTTTCTCGTGACAGCTGCGATCAAACGAAGTAACGAAAAATTTAATTCTATTCAGTCTAGGAGATTTAATTGCGCATTGGCGCACGAAAGTTACCTTTTGTTTTTAACATAAAACGCTCGATAACGGGTTTCTAAATGTATTGTGCTGCGTGACGATTTTTTTCTCATACGTTTTAGAAGCTTGGAAATGCGTTAGAGGAAAAAAATAGTTTTGCGGCGTGTGTTCGGCGAGAATTGTGAATTACTCTTTTAAATTCTTTTTTTCGTGTGTTCTTCCACGAATGAGAATTAAAAAAGTGATTGTACGATCATATATTGGGGTGGTTAACGGAAGGGATCCCTTTCATTGATGCCTGCTGATCAGCATGGACACCACAGCTCCGGTAGATCGTAAAACAGCTACGGCGTTATTGTGATCGGATTTCGTAAAATCTATTCCATCAACTTCGAGTATTTTGTCACCGGGGCGTAATGTTCCTTGAGCGGGTCCGTCGGGATTCACTTTCGTCACGATGATTCCCTGTTGGACGAAATACGCATTTCAACGAGTTTCCTCATCGTGAATTAATAAGATTTACCCCCCGTAACCCCCAAATTTCGTTGAAACAAAAACCATAGCTCTAGTTCTGTGACCGACTCAGCTAAACATCGAAAGTAAAAATAAAATATTTTTCACCGTTTCGGCGCCCGCTATTCCTCCAGCGATGCTAAATCCAAGACCAGGATTTTTCCTCACTTGTACGGGTAACTACAAGCACAATATTGAAAAAGTTTGAAATATGATGTTAATCACCATACGCGAGGATTGGAAATTGCTCGATTCCTAACGTCGATGACGTACCACATTGACATTTTTGTGGGGTCCGAACATCCATCTGTTTCGAGGCTTCCTGTCCGAATTCGGAGCCTCGTTTGTGCCGTTGTGATCGAATTTAGTAATATCGAGCGAATCCAAATCGTTCGATTGCTCGTAAGACGGGAACGATAAATTATTTTTCTCGGTGTTGTTTGTATTCTGTGAGTCGAGAAAACGATCATCGTAATTCCCAGCTGACGATGAGAAGGCGTTGACTTGTGAATTTCTTGGATCCGGTTCGCAATCTTTGTTCACCGTTTTAGAGGCGGTTTCGTTATCGTGAGATTCGTTCGAGCCGTTTGGGCTGCAACGAGGATTCGTATCGTCAAGCGAGACGATGCCGTTGTTGACTTGACGTTTCGATGAACGATCGGACAAGCGAGTTTGGAGGGACAACGGACTACGATATTTTTTCCCCGTGACGGGCGACGTCGGTATATCCGACGGATCGAATTGCTGCCTCGTTCTTTCATAATCGTCCAGCGACACGTACTTGTCCGTCGAATCGTTGTCCGAGCTGGAACCATCGATGTTTTTCGTTCGAAATATTGGTATCCTGCTTGGCTTCGATCCGAGCCGATCGCAATCGGCGACATTCTCGGCAATCCGCGTTGTCATATCCAACGGAGCGTCCACTCGTCGGTCAATCGTTTCCCCGGAATCTCCTGAGCTCTCACCGTTCGCCAATGAACTTGGCGATTCGTTCTCGTGATCTTTCGTCGCCAACGGTTGCGACGGATCCTCCGGTTTCCGCGACAATTGCGTATTCGATTTTGTAGTCTGTGCTGATTGGTGATGATCGCGATTGGGCCCGATGTTTGGTGATGACAAAGCCCTATTTTTCGGTCTTTGAACTGGAAAACAAACAGATTATTATTTATTAAATGATTTATTAAATGAAGTATCTTTTATTTGCGCATGAAAACTTTTACTGCTCTTGAAAGTTCTCCGACGAAGGATACGCGCGAGAGTATGTGCCAAATGAATTTCGTGGTAATAACTGAAACGGATTTCAGGGCTTCGATTTTCAAACAAAATTTTCCGTAACCCCACATTTTTTGCGGGCTTCGAAAGGTCTAGCTACTTTTTCGTGTATAAATAAAGAATAATAGAAAGTATCATTGAAAAAAATTTTGTGAGAATCGATTATTGATAAATGCGATTATTGATAAAAGCTCTACGCTTGAGATTTGCGATATGCGGGTAAATTTCGCGCATAAAACTATTTTTCCACGAGACAGCTTTTCTAGCAAAGCGTGGTTTCTCGGAGGCGTAAAATCAAATGACGCGGAAGCAACGTGCGGGTTTTCAACTGACTGCGACTTAAATGTAATCATTGGAAAAATCGATATATAAAAAAGAAAATCGATTTTTGTTTTACCATGATTAAATTGCTGGAAGAGAGCAGCTTTTTTCGAGAACGCAGCTGCTATGTGGTAGGGTGGAGGAGCCGGTGGTATTTCATTGGCCTTTCCAGGTGGTATGTTTGATCGATCGGAAGTTCTCACGTTCGACGACGCGTTTTTGTACGGTTCGGCAAGCTTTTCCGATTCAACAATTTTCGCCGTATTGGTTTTGGAATATTCTTCCGGTTTCCATGTGGAATTAACGTAATCGGCGATCGTCGGTGTTCTCGCAAGGCACTCCGCGGTCGGATTACGTACGCACTTGGCTTCTCGTATCTCAGGACACATTTCCTTCGCGATTACCGTGCGATTCGTTTCGTCATTCGAGTCCTCGGGGTCGTCGAACTTTTCGTCGCGATTCACGGAGCCATTGTTGTTGCTACATTTTTCGGGCTGACTGTCGGCAGCAGTGGAAGATATGTAGGACGAGTTCTGTCGAAGCAGCGAAAGTATGTGTTTGTATAAAACGTACAAATGTCACGAAAGCCTGCACGATTGTACGAGCGAACAGTGGAAGATGTAATGCATCTAAACCTGGGTATTTCGGATCAGAGCCAAAACGATTTCAGTTAGAAACGTTCTTCGTTCATTTCACAAAAAAAATATACGAACAAAAAAAGTTTTTTAGCGTATAATGTAATAATGAATGTTCCGAACAATATCGTGAACATTTTCAGAAAGTATTGTGTGTATTGCGCGAAAAAAAACGGCAAGTCTCGAAATACCCAGGTTCGCGCCCAAAATTGCGATGTCATTGGTTGACAAAAACGCGACGACGGACTTAAAGCGAGGCTTGTTAATTACGAACAAAAATATAAGACAAAAATGGTTGGGTGAAGGTGTCAGATTTTTTGTACCTTATTGCTTTTAGTTTGTAACGGGCAGGTCCCAGTTATCGAAGCTATACCGAGAACGGACGTAGCTTTAGCTACTACGGCCTCTTTAATCAAAGTCTCACGTTCCGCTTGGACCTGTGAACAAACGAAGTGTTCACTCGTGTTTTTTTTTTTGTACGTACGCCCTCTCGGCGTTTAACGGTCGAGCAAATTTAATCAATTAATACAAGATACCCTCTGATCGTGCGCAGTCTGATGATGAAGGTTGCGGGCATGTCTAGCAAGACTTCGCAGCTCTTTGGGATAAGGGGTTGGAGCACGATGTAGTTGTCTGGGTACTTCGGTTTCCACTTCAGCAGCGAAACATATTCTCCTTCCGGTGCCAACTATCGAGCCGGAAATGGGACCCACCGCCTGCTCCATTTCTGAAAAGGGAAAGAGATGGATTCAATTGTGGCCTCATTGAAATTATCGATCCGTTGTCTCAGAACGTGTCCTCAATTGGCGAGCTCCAACGTCGAATATAATATTGACAATTAACTCGAATGTGTCGGAAGAAAAAATTGTTGCGATTTATTGAATGGATGCACTTTCACCGGACGAATAAATAAATGTTTTTCCATATTGGCGAGCTGCGATAAGTAAAGAATGTTGGATGCAAATGTCAAAATGATCATTCCAAGTAAAACAGATTTTGATAATACGATAGATGTTGACAATTATTTGAAAATTTTGAAATTTATATCAAATAAAGCGTCATACATTCATGAAAAAATTATTTTTTAAAATCATTAAAAAACGGGGATTTCATTGGATATTGATTGTTTCATTAAAAAGCTCATTGCACTGTGAAACGTGTTTCTAATTGCTACAATTGAATTCTTCGATCGTGTACTGACCATGCTTTACAAACAATTAAAAGTACAGAAAAAGTGATCGAAAATTGTTGGATATTCACTAATTTGAGAACCAGCGAATAAATATTGACAAAAATTTAAGAATTATAATTTCTTAGTGGTACGCTTTTTGAATTTACATTACCATTTCATTCCTCCTCCTCCTCTACCTCCACTTCCTCGTTCAACACTGGGCAGCGTGTAATAAATATACGCGTAATGACTTAATAAATTACCAGTACAAAAAGAATGACATTCTCGATAAAGCTAGCTTTATCGAGATTCCATTGTTGGTCCAGGAAAACCAACACTCAACAAACTTTTTGCTACAATATTAAACACCCAGTACAGAAAAAAAATAAAAGACTTTGAGCTCCACCCGATAGCGTAGAATTTTGGAAATTCAGTTGTTCGAAAATCAAGTTCCGTTTATTTCACCCGGAAGAGCTCAACGGAATTTAAGTGAATCGCAGAAAAAACGAAGGATTTATTTCGGATCAAATATTAGAGTTTTCGAAAATGTTAGGGCCTCCGCAGTTTGTCCTCAAAGAGGAAACGGTACCCTCAGCGTCGGCAAGGCAAGACAGGATAGCAGATACCCACGGATTTCCAAAACGACGATTCAGAAGTTAACGAAATTTCACTAAGCAATGTCAAATTGATAGATGAAAGGCTGTCGTCTTCTCAAATTTCTCGAATTAATTTTTAAAAAAGTATACTGTATTACTTGATGAAAACGATGGAAAACCAAAAGTTTGGCTAACGTCACGTCTTGAAGGTCAGAAGAGCCGGGTAGCCGTAATCAAAGCCCACATTTCGCCACATCGAATGTTTTCATTCCTTCGCACATTTCAATAAAGCCATGGGTATCCACAATCGGTAGGTAACTATTGATAACTTCGAGTAAATCTCGCAAGGCATTCGCGAAGTTTAGTTCGAGCGAATTCCGGTGCGGCGCTCATCTCCGAACGGTTCCGTCGAAGTTTCGCTTCGAGTACCGTTCCCACTCAAGGTATATTGCGAAGAGTTTATGCAACGGCGTTAAAAAAGTAAAACTCGAAAGACAAAAAGTGTACTCACGTTCGAGCTCTTGGCGCTGTTTCTGCGGGAGCATGAAACAACTGAGGACCATCATATCCTCCTCGGTATTAAACTCTTGTTGAAGAGGTACGAGAGGCTGGCTCTGATTATCGCTGAGCCAGAGTGCTTTAAGATTGGTTAGGTTGAGCATCGATACCGGCAAGAACTGTATGCAATTGTTGACGAGATTGAGTACTCTGAGTGACGACAAGTGGCCGAGTTCGGGGGGCACGCTCGTAATATTGTTCGATCTCAATGAGAGGAGAGAGAGCGCTGTGCAACTACCGATTTCCGGTGGAAGGCTACGTAGATAATTATTGTCGGCGTTGAGGCAATGCAGCTTGCGCAAAAGTCCTATCGAGGATGGCAGGTACTCGAGAAAATTCTTAGTAACTATAAGCTCCTCCAAGCTTGACATTTGTCCAATATCAACTGGCAGTGAGTTCAATTGATTGTCATCAATTTTAAGGGTAACTATAGTGCGCAAATAGCACAACGAATCAGGAAGCTGATATATCTCGTTCGACGAAAAATTCATAATTGATATGTCGCGCCAGCCTTGTATCTCAGCAGGTACCAAGTGTACGGCGTTCATTGTGCAATCGAAGTGATTCAGACGGTACAGCTGTTCGATATTCCCCGGTATACGTCTTATGTCATTACCGTCGATCCACAGTTCCGTAAGATTCGTCAGATCTCCGACCACTTCCGGCTGCAAACACGTTTAACGCGAAACGAAAAAGGAAGAACGATTATGTCTCCGTGCATGTGTATAGAAACGATATTAATATATATATATATATATATATATATCTAGAAATAATACGGTTCGAAACAAACTGTCCTTAAACCCTTTTTTACACTATATAACAGTTTTTATCCATTTTAGCTTGAAGGCTTTTACAACTCTTTACAGTCTTCATCATCAGCTAAAAACATTCGAATTGGCTGGTGCAGTGAACCAAAAGTTTTTTTTGTTAAATCGAGCAGGCAGCAGTTAAAAATGTTTTCTCTTTGAGAAATCGCGAGCAAACAATTTCAGCTGTCTTTCTTGCTTGTACAAAACCTACTCTTCCCCTATGTAGATTCGAATCGTTAGACTGCGTAATATTTTTCGAGCTTACCAATTCCGTAAAGTCGTTATTCCCGATATCTAGCCTCTGCAAATTGACCAAGCGACTCATGCTCTTCGGCAACGTCATCATGTTGTTTTCGCGCAGCTCGAGCGTTCTGAGGGCCGACAAACGTCCGAAGTTTGCCGGTAAATATTCTATATAAGCGTCATTTATGTACAGCTCTCGAAGACCGACGATGTGAGTTATGGCATCGGGAAAGCGCTCGAACGGATTAACACTGATGTCGATAGAGCGCAAATTTTTGCACTCCTTTATACTGTCCGGCAATTCCTTTATACCTGAAAAACGAAGAATTGCATGTTCAGCGAAACAGTAATAACATGAGAAAGGCTACTTATGATTCTTGAATATTCACCTCGCTCGACTATTAAGTTTCAATTGAACAAATAATAGAATTTCCACTCACTGTTTTTACTGAGATCTAGATGTTCGAGGTTGATCAGCGAAGCTATGGCGGGTGGTAGAGTAGTAATTTCATTGTCACTGAGCGATAGCACTCGAAGTTCGTGACATTGAAACAACGGCCTGGGCAAGTCTTTTATCTGGAAAATTTTGTGAAAGGAAACACTTTTTAAAGGCTTATTGTAATAGACGATAATCATGTATGACTTTCATGCGCTTTTATAATTTATCGCTCGTGCCCCACAGATTGTGTTCCGAACGTATTAACGGACTAATCTTTTTAAAAGTTTTTAACAAAGTCATTCTTCAGCTAAACTGCATTATTAAAACGTGAAAACTAGACGCTACCCCATCCCAACGGAATTTGCCACCCAGTTTGCGAAGCGAAATTTATCAATAAGCCGATATCGTCCGCGCGAAAAAGGCGTACAGGGTTAAATTCTGTTATCAATACTATAGAAACGTAGATTCGAATGAGAGAAGATAGCGGGATCCTTGCACCAAGATTGTGTATAAAAGTAATGTGTAGTTTACTCTGTTAGCGTCCAGATAAAGTTTCTCCAATGTTCTTTCATAGATGAACACATCCGGTGGTACGTCATATAGATTACAGTGATTAAGCTGCAACTCGCATATGTCCTCTTCCTGAGCTCTCAGGCATGCGGTACACTGCCACCAAGAGCTACCCATTTCACGCTAAACTGGAAATAAATGAGAAAACGCTTAATTTCTCCGATTCTCCGACACGAGCAGCGACGCTTCACTTTTCTCTGTTCACACTTGATAATCTTTAATGAAATTAAATTGTTACGAGTACAAGGCAAAGTCTTGGCTGTCTTTCCTTTGGTTCTGACTATATTTTTTCAATGATAGCCAGGAACGAGAACTTCCGTCATTTGTCCATGCATCTTATTCATAAATTTGAAAATTTGTCTTTGAAAGGACTACAGTGTGAAAAAAAGACTGACAAAATGAAGAATAAGTTTACCCTTTTGTCTGTCAGGAACGAGCCATGAACGAGCATCTGATTATCGAATCTACAACAATCCCAGGTAATTTATCGACAACGCGCACCGAGAAGTGAGAACGATCTTCCGTTTTTTTTTTTCTTTTATGGCGTTTGCTCGAGACAATTGCGCCCGCGAGAAATAGAGAACGCGTGTGAATTGGAGTTATAATTGGCGCGACATCGCGCGACTACTTTTCCGCGAAATAAAGGCAAAAGCTAAAAAAATTAATGAACGTGCGGCGCTTTTCCTAGTCGACCATTTTCACTCGATAATCACGTTTTCTTCGAGTTGGTCTCGCGATCTCGAGAATTCCTCGGACCATTGTAAACACTCGGAACCCCTACTACACCCGGTGAGATCGCGGCAATCACGACAGTAACGATAATAGCAATAAGAACAGTAACGATAATAAGAATTTTACGAAGGTAAATTTGGGTGGGAGAGTTTGAGATTTTTTTAGGTTTGCTTTAAAATATCGTTTCAGAAACGCTCACGCACAGATTCGTCGTCAGACATATGCTGATCGCGATGTGTTACAAAGCGTTTCTTTCTGTTTCTTTCCCTTTTTTTCCTGACGTTCCCTCGAAACGGCAAGCGCGCTTCGTGTTTCAGTCAGTCGACATCACGGAAGATTATTTGACGCAATTGCGAATGATCGGTGTAACGCAACGACGCTCTATTATCTCTCGGTTTATCGAACGCTTGGCAATCATGACAGGACAATCGCTCACAATAATGAAATATGAATGAAAATTACGGATCCAAACGCGTAAAGTAAAAATCCCACCCGGACACAAAGGGGGCATTCGTCGTGCGAAGGTACCTTCGCTGATCGTTTACTGATCCATCACTGAACGCGACAATCGTGGATGTAAGGCTCGTTCACAATGGGGAGAGGGAAAATTCTATTTTTGGCGCAACATGTGTGCGGGAGCGAACGGGAAGAGAGAAAGAACAAAAAAGAGACAGAGAGAGAGTGAGAGAGAGAGAGAGATATGAAAATACTTTTACCAACGGTCGGTAAGAAAGATATTTGGTTCTTCGGCGTGCAGTTATGCTGTTTTGCAAATGATCGTTGAATTTGACATTGCGCATTTCGATATACGAAGTGAAGTTGTATTGTATTTGCGACCGATTATTGCGATCTCGAAAAATAAAAGTCGGAGAAAGAAATTCTTAATATTTTGTTGCATTAAAACTTTCGACTCCTCGATAGTATCGCAATTTCGGCGATTCCAGCAGTTTAACATGTAAAAATAAATCGCATACGAGAAACCCGAAATACTTTCTTCGTATGAAAATTAAGAAAAATATTACACGCCCGTACCATGATTCATGCTCTTCGGGTACGATCTACGCCAGCGCCGTTGTGGTGGAAACCTTATTTTTTTACAATTTCCCGTACGCCCTAAGTTGCGCTGTTTAGACTCCCGCGTTCCAATCTTCATACTTCGCGATCTCGATGGCAGTGGTTAGCCCTTTACAAATGGCGACTCACGTTGCAGCACGCCGACTTGTATAACCGCGTTATCGTGGTGTGTGTTGCTCGGCGGTGGATTACGATAATTTCTTGTAAATATAATTTTGAATAGAGTAAGAAAATTCTAGCGAAACCTCCATAACTAGCAAACGGGTTGCTTCAATAAAATAGAAAAAACGTTTGGCGAAGGAACAACGAGCCGCTGTCTATAATCGTCGATTTTCTTGGAAAATAAGGAGAAGATTTATCACACAAAAGAGGAGAGAAGAAAGAATAGAAAATCCTAAAAATGGGAAACGTATTAGCCGCTGCCGCCCCTCCTCCACCGCCGCCTCCCTCGACCGCTTATCCGCCAAATCCTGGGAAGCCCGAGACTGCAATTTTCGCACCTCAAGAAACGACTGGTCGCCTTGAGAATCCCGGCACCATAGATGAACTACACAGACTTTGCAAAGGTAAACGGAGAGGTGAAGCGATCCCGGTTTCAATCTTTTTTGTTTTCATATATTCTCCTTTTTCCGCTCGTCGATTTCCCGCACATAACCTTTTCGGAGCCCTCGCGCGACAATTTCTCGTTCGTCCAGTTCAAGCCGACACATGAATTAGAACTTTGACCCTGCAACGTTTTATGAATCTCGTGACAGTGTGACTGGTTTTTTTCATGAAGCGATAACCTATTTTAAATGCCTTTGTAAAATTTAACGTCTCTTCGAGATTCCATTTTCTTCCGTGCTTCCGTAGACATGTGAATCGGGTGTTCTCTTTTGCAGATGTGTTCCCTACAAATTTCGAGGGTGCTAGGCTCCTACTCAACAGAGGCCTCAGCAACCACTTTCAGATATCGCACACAATCACACTCGGCTCGGCGTTACAATCCGGCTACAAGTACAGCATTTTTTTACTGCTTTTTATCAGAATATATTGGCTATGAATGCAGTCGTATTTTTAAATTTGCTGTATTCCTTCAGAGCAATAATAGCAAAGAGCAAACGCTACTCTACGTTGGAATTACGTGGTTCGTTGCTCTTCAAAGTATTCCAATGTAACAACATTGTAGAGAAGTTTTTTTTGCGAGTATGAAATTATTGAATTTAAGATTAAAGAAACAATCACGATGATAGCCTATGTGGGCTATCGGTAAGTCAGACGTCGAAGCCACTTGCTAATTGTTTCGGTAATTACTCGCACGTAATTTCTTTACCTCTGTGCTGATTGCTTCGAAGGAATACACATAGCTATTACGAGTGACGCGTATTCGTTCATCCCTCTTCCACAAAGGTCATTAATTACTGAAAATTGTTGATCAGGTTCGGAGCTACTTATGTGGGTACCAAGCAGGTGGGACCAATGGAAGCTTATCCAGTTCTCCTGGGCGATATAGATCCTGCGGGCAATCTCAACGCAAATATACTTCATCAAATCGCGCCCAGACTCAAGGGAAAACTGGCGGCGCAAATTCAAAATAATAAATTAACCGCTGTTCAGTTGACCACTGATTACAGGGGGGATTCGTACACGGCTTCCCTAACTCTCGGCAATCCTGACATCATCAATGGCACGGGTATGAATTTTTCCATTCATTATGTAAGAATTTTGTTTTTTTTATTTGCAAAATCTCTAGATATTGAACGCAATATTCTACACGGAATTATGCCCAAGTAGATTTGCATCGTGATGCCAACGAGTTTTAAATTTCTTGTTTAATGAAGTTGATTCATCTGTGGCGAACTTCATGAGATAATCTTCGAGCGGGTCGAATTTTATATGAAAATATTGCATTTGAAACGTTTTTCCCAGGTAAAAAAAAATGGTTACTGAACTCTAGTTAGCTACAACTAGGCCTTCCTATTACGGACATGTCGAAGACGTACCACGTGACAAGAGAGATAGTAGAAATTTTTTAATCGTAATATCTCAAGGACGAAACATTTTTATCGTAAAATTCAAGCATCTATTTCAGTCTCTATGAATTTTACAAAGACTGATGCTCGATTTTTCGCCGTAAACTCAATCGACGCCGAGAAAACGGATTTCGAAAATTTTTGAGGTTATGTCGATGTTCGTCATGCCCATAAAAAGTAGAATTGACCGACGAACAGCTAAGGGCTTATACAAGTTGTCGCTGACATCGTTGAGTCAATATAATAAATTACTACATTGCTTTATTCAATGAATCGTTAAATGTTTTTGAATATACAGTTTCAGGTTCATGGTCTGTATTCTTTGTCCTTTTTTCAATTCTAGGACTGATCGTAGGTCATTATCTCCAAAGTATAACACCTTCGTTGGCGCTCGGCACTGAAATAGCACATCAGCGAAGTCCCGTACCCGGTGGACAGATCACGGTCATTTCGGCGGTCGGTCGTTTGACAAGTGGCGACACGACCATGAGTGCGAGCGTCGGTAAGTCAGGAAAACTCTCCAGACTTGTACCTTCAGAATCCAATGTCTAGGCTCTATTCTTTGTCACACTTTGGTCACGTTTTATTTTCAGTTGTTTTTACCATACGTTTTCATCGAGCATAAACAGATTTTATATTGTTCTATGGTATTTGCAGGTCTGGCAGGTTGCCACTTATGTTTCCATCAGAAAGTCAACGCGGAACTTCAAGTCTCGGCTGAACTCGAGGTGAACGCGAGGGTACAAGAGCCGATCGCAACTGTAGCATACCAATACGATCTTCCCAAAGCGGATCTAGTTTTTAAAGGTCGGTAAAACTAGACGTTCCTATGAGATTTGTGAAAAAAGTCAGCTTTGCTAACGTTGTGTTGCGTTTCGAGGCGAAGTATAATCAATCGGTAAAGCTAACAGTAATCACCTCTCGAATAGTATGCATATTATATGTACGTAAGTAACGTACGATCGGACCGGTAAGAAACTTTTCAAAAAAACATTTTCAAAACTTTTCATTCCGAAAACGCCTAGATCCAACGATTCTAAATGTTTATTCATCCGGTATTCCTGTGCTTGAAAAATTGTTTATTCAACACGGGAAATGATTTCCCGTGGCGAGAAAATTTGAAAAAAAAATGTTTTGGTTGCACGAATGATAAAATGATGAGAAACTGGACTTAGCCGTGAGAGGAATACATGTTTTAATCTTAGAAATATTGCGCTCCATGAAGCAGTAACGAAGAAAACTTCCAAAAACCATAAATAAATCAGTACTCCGTAAAAAAAGCCGCCACAATACTACAGCGAAGATCTTTGTTTATCTTTCTCTACGCGTGTCAACTTTGAACAAAGAATAATTGCGCGATATCGATAATTCCAATAAATTGAAGAAAATAATTTCAAGAAAATTTCAGAGGTTAAAATTTCGTCTATCTTCAGTAAATCATTCGTAAAATTTTGTGGTTTCTTTTATCACTTGGGCTGAATTTTTCATACGTTAAATAATACAACGCGTTATTCCTTTGAATTTTACAGGTAGCGTCGATTCGAACTGGACAGTGGCCTCTGTGCTTGAAAAGAAGCTGAAACCGTTGCCATTCACCTTAACTCTCAGTGGCGTATTGACTCACGCGAAGCCGGACTTCAAGCTCGGTTGTGGTCTCCTGATCGGTTAAGGTCGACACCAAATTCGTCGCATAGCTCGTGTTTTTCTTTATCTTTATTTTTTTTCGTACACCTCTTTTTTTTTACCCGTTGTAAAAGCGGGTAGCAAATATTGCTTTATCCGTTGTTGCGCTCGAACGTGTGACGAGAATTGAAAACCAAAAAACATTCGTCGCGGAGTCGTGTTTCTCCGATGCCTCGTCTCGAGTCGTTGATTCGCACTCTGTTACAAGTGTATGCGACGCGTTTCCTCATTAAAGAAACAATTCGAGAAGTTCCCATTGCCTTCGTATACATTTGTCTCTTTCTCTTGTTTGGTCTCGCGTCTGGCCCGTCCGTTCTGTTATGTGTTCGGCAACCATTTTCTTCCATCCGTCGTTTCGTTTTTCTTTACGTCGGCGTGAATCCCTGACAATTTTCGCAAACTTGCTTTACGTTTCGATTCCAGTGTTTATCAATAATTTGAAGAAAAAAAAAAACGACTGCAATTTTCGACTACATTTGATGAATCTTTCATTTAGATTGATTGGATTCAAATGCCATTTCGAATTTCTATTTTCACTTTCGCTTCATCTATTTTTTTTTTTCATCCGTTTCGTTTTCATCGAGATCTTGGAAATTTCCAACGTCTCAAAGACCTTCCAGTCGCCCTTGGTAATTGCCTGCCCAAATAGCCATCGGAGTATCATACCAGCGCTGCATGCGGCTAAAAATCGCAGTTTTCACTCCGAATTATCTCAGACCCGCGAATCCATCGAGAAGATTCTCTCGTCACGACGTAGAAAATATCGTATCGGATAATACAACTTTTTCCACATTCTTCGAAGTATTGAAAATTCTTTGTAAATTTTTTATTTGCAACGAAAAATTTATTCCCATAAACTCTACGACCCATCTCGCGAAAGTTGTGTATAATTATTCTGTTACTTGTAACACACGTGTTTGGAATGGGCGATATTCGAACAGTAATCGATTTTTGTAAACCGTATCGTTGAGCTATACCCGATTTTTGCCTTTCTCAAATTTTATTTCTTTTACCTTCGAACATGGGGATTCGATTGATCAACTGAAAGAGTGAATTGGCTAAACTCAGAAAAAAAAACCATTGATTATTGAATTGCTTTATCGTAAGGATAAGATTATTTCAATCACATGCAATTCGCGAGCATAGATCCTATTTCTGTAAAAGTAGCCTAATTACTAAAAGTTTGTTATTTATTATTCAATTTTATAGACTTCAATCAAAATAAATGTATCATTTGTCCAAGAATAGAGGTAACGATAAACAGTAAGAATAAATTATGAATCTACAATAATGGAATAAGAATAATTGTCAATCTCCAAAAATTCAAAATTCCGTTCGACTCAAAAATGATTCAAAAACAAGGTTCAAGAATGGTAATTATATATATTTTTATGTATTATACATTTTGACGTTCATAAAAAATCAATTATCGATTATTCGACAACCAGAAATATTAACAAAATTTTTTTTTGGTTGATGAGTTTTCGTCGCCGAAAACAGCGATACTTACTATTCGAAAATTATTTGAAAAAAAAAAACATCGTCTATCCCCAATACGTGTGAGTCTGTACTCGAGCTTTAATTTCCACGTCCGAACAAATACTTTTTCCCCAGTCGATTTTGTTATTATCACTGCCTTCAATAGCCCAAAAAAACAATGGGTCGAAAAAACGGCGCCCTCGACGAATCGTGACGAAGGCAACAATTGTGTTATTATTATTTATCGAAATGCATCCGAGACCTACGAAGACCGACGAGACAATGTTAAACAGAGAATATATTGTTGAAGTTCTTACGTGTCTTCTTGCGTGACCCCGTGTAGATATATTGAATTATGTAGCTCTTATCGCCCGGTCCCCGTCATCTCACATTGCGAGTGAGACTGTATTTTACCAAAAAGAAAAGAAAACTTCGTGTATGTATAAATCGGTTGTCGCAATCCGACCATTTCTTCTTCGAGGAATGCTCCTCTACTGAATTCCCAGTGAATCCTCATTTTGCTCCCATTTGACTCCAGTCGTATTTCCGTTGGTTTTTAACACACGAAATATGTACGTATTAGATTTCGATTCAGAAGAAAATGCATGCCTGTTGTAATATTGCTTATTTGTCTTTCGTTTTTTCAAGGTCATCAACGTTTTCCACAGCATATTTTGCTTTATTTTTTTTAATCAGACTATGGCTGGTTGCAAAGCTGGTCGAGGTGCCAGGATTTTACTTTTTTGTTTTCCGTGTATTCAAGGTCATCGGACTTTTCAACGGTATATATTTTTTTTATTTCACGCTATAGCTGGGATTCGTAGGAATCCAACTATACAGTACGACCTTCGAGTGACCTTCAACCTAGAAATATTATTTATTAACGCGTAGTTGATCGAGACGTGAGCCCATAAGGAATCGGACCATTGGACGCCGTTGGACTCTGTCGTTTTAAAGGGCTCGTAAAACGAGCTTTCGACAAGCAGATGGAATTCGACAAAAGTTTTAACGTTATCACTAAATATAACGTTTAAAAACCTGAACAAAATTATAACTCTAATAATAAGTAAATACTAAAATTCTGGTCTTAGCGACAAAAATCTCCAACCAAAAATTGAATTAGACCGTAAATCGCGATTCCCCCCTCGCTAAAAACTGAAAAAAATTCATGTTCAAATAATCATCGAAAATTCAAAAATTTATCAAATAGTTTCAATCATGAAACTATAATTTTTTTCGTACGATCGAAGCAGTTTTTTGGATCATTCATTGTATTCACTGTTATCATTTTTGAAACAACGAAATACGAAAAAAAAAAATAGACAAGGAAATGCGTTTATACGAGCATTAAAACCCAACGAATACCACCTTTATTTTCGAGTAAAACAGCTGTTTTCGTTCGTCGCGTGTTATCACTCGTATCGACAAGGGCGAAAAGTTTTCGAGGTAAATAGCCAAGGATGACGCAACGTTAGGAATCGTTAATCCTTTGCATCATAAAATGTTCGCTGGAAGCCCATACGCACGTACCAGAACCACCTGCATGCACGCTCCAACGGCAAGACCGTCGTCACTTTCAGGTGACTTGAACGCTCTTGGAAAGCGCCGCTACCGGGGACGCGTGATACCAAGCTCAACTCGAGCTATTCCTAAGTACTTTTGCTCTCGTACGAGCTCGAAACAATACCGGGTGCGAGGGCTATGGGGAAAAAAAAAACAGGTATTGTTACGTCGCTTGCACGTTTACAACTGACTATTGTCGAGAAAATCGAGCGGTGACTAATTTTGCTCGCACGCTTTTCGTGCCGTTACTACACGCAAGTTTTACTTATTAAACGACGAATTCACTTTTTTTTTAAATGCAAACTATTAAACTAATTAAAAATTAGTGAAAAATTAATTGAAATAAATTGTTTTTTGAAATTTTCAAATATTTTTTATTTGTTTCTGTTTTCAAAATATTCGAAATTGTTTTAAAAATATTTGGAATTTTTGTAAATAAAACTTGTATTTTTGTTTGTTTCGAATAAGTCATCATCGAATCGTAAATGTTTCGATTTGAGGACAGTTGCAAAATAGGTCATGAAAATTGCGAATATACTATAAAAATTTCGAAATCGATTTTCAACGGAAATATACATAAGATTTGCCAAAATGATGAAAGTTATTCATTTTCGTGTATAAATAGGCTGAACGAATCGAATCGTCGAATCGTAAATATTAAGGCCGTTTATTATTTCGAATACGTCAGAACGAAGGGCCAAAAAATCGATCGGTTCAAATAGCGATAGGCTAAAAGGGCGAACGGACAGGATAACGAAAAAAGCGTGGTCGAGAAATACGTTTGTTACGCTTGAGAATGACGCTGACAGATGGCGCTGGTGGTCATTCGGGTGGAACGCAGGAGAGCCTTGGAAGTTCGCTATTTCAGATCCGCAGAATCGAAGCTTGTAATCTCGGTATATTCCTTTTTGGTAAATACGTTATCAACAATAATTATATACTCCCTTCATCTATTTTTGAATTTATAGATTTAGAATTTTATATATCTCACTAATCCGTATTTTCATGGCTGAAAGTATAGGCTATCCGATTACACGTTCTCGAATGAATAATCCTTTGTCGGATTACTTCTTCAATTTCGTCACTCGTCGAAAAATCAAATTTTCAAAAACTCTACTTTTCTTATTTGTGTGAATTCCTTAATTTCAAAATCTTCACCGTTCTATATATAACCAATCGGAGTTTTAACCCAAACAAACCCAAACAAATTTTCAATCACCTGAATTATAAAAAATAATTTTTTTTCGCAATCCTGATACTGATCGTTGCAATAGTTGAATCCCTTAATGGAAACATTGTTCTCATCGCGTTGTATGTAAATTTCGATTGTTTGTCAGATATATTACATTTTTCTCGTTTTCAGTCTAAATTTAACGTCAAAATACTGATACGACAAGATACGAAAAATCGTATAATACTCTCGTGTGTAAGCATAAGTTTACACAAATGGAATTCTGTTACCGCTAAAAGTGAAAAACAAACTGCAGAAAATATTAATTAAATATTGTGACTGTTTTAAGATAACGATGATAATTTAGTAACTAATTACTGCTAATCGATTTTTGAAGTAATTAAGGTATTAAAGGTTGTCGATTATCGAATTCTTTGTGCCAATACTCGGATGGGTTACCGTTCGTTAAACCGTACCGAAGTAACGCTGTGAATATTTAAAGAAAATATCGTGTATCAAAGTTGTGATCCTTATAAACGAATAATGACGTCACAACGATATTCAATCGTCAGATGAATGAGCGATCGATCGGGCGATTGGATGAATGGACAGCCTTGTCCTTGGTAGTCGAGTTGCATCGTCTGTAACTCGCACTCGTTTTGATACGAAATAAATCCGGACGCTGTTGTCACGTTCGAAAGTATTCCCTCTCTCTCTCTTTCTCTCTTTTTTTATTATTCCTCTCTAAACGTTTCTTGCGCTCGCAGAGTTCGTCAATTGTGATTCAGCCTTTCGATATTCTATAAACAATTTTTTTTTACCCCTTATTATTCCTTTCATCTCGCGCACACGTCAGCGATCATCGTCGCACGTGCGCTCCCTGGTTGCATGGAATATTAACTGTTTACAGAATTCTTGCGCGCGCCAACGTTCCAGAGTCGAACAAGAATATTTATTACTGTGCCACTGGAACAATCGAAACACGAATCTCGAGATGATTTTTCAAATGATTTTTTTTATCAAATTTGTCAAGTCCTTTAATGTTGATATTGTAAGAAATAAAACAAAAAAAAACTTTGGATCGAAATAGTTATTCAAATTATTTTTTCGATTTGCCAATTCCTTTGAAATTGTAAATAAAACGAAAGAACTCTCTAGATGATTTTTTCGAATCTGCTAAGTCTCACCTCTTTTTATTTATTATGCTACCAATTTTGGTGAAAGATAACTGGGTCGTTCTTCTTCTGAACCTACAATAGTCTGTCCTTCGTCTTATTATGGCATCTCGTTGGAGTATTGATATTTACGGTTTTTTAATTCGTTTCGATTAAACGTCCATATTTTTTTATCCATTAATATTATGTAATTTTTCATTTTCTCTAACCAGCATATTTTATACGTTTGTTTTCCGTAGAATGCCATGACAGAGTGGTAAACCGAAATGTGGTCTCCACGGAAAAGGCCACTCTGTCACACTATTTTTAAAAAAATCGACGTTAAAAAAGAATTTTTATTAGCCGGAAAGGAAACGTTAATTAGTCCTAATGAAAGCACAGAAGCAACTTTTTTTTTAATCCCACAGAAGTCACAATTATGTGTAGTTCAAAAACCAAAAAAAAAAAAAAAAAAAAAAAAAAAAAAAAAAAAATCGTTTTATTTTAAATTTAAAAAAAAAAAGAACCAACCGAACGACCCAACTACGTTTCATGTTAAAACGTTCATTAGTGAATAATTAAACCGTCGTTATTTTTTTTAAATTCTTTTAGTGTAATCTAAAATTTCGAAAAAATAGGGCGTGTTTTCCTTGAACGGTATCCCCCGCTTTCCCCTATGGAGGGAAATAGACTCGATCCCTCTCCGAATTCGACTTGCCTACAGCTATCCACCTTGAGTCTTTGGACCGTGACCTCTTTATTTGTTGGATGACTTACTCGCGTCACTGGTCGTCCTAATCGTCTCTTTTCGAATTGGTGAAAAACAAGCCACCCCCGGGGTTTTCAGCTGCGATTTCGTACGACAAAGGGCTCATGAATTTCTGATGACTCATGAGGCAAAGTCCAGCGAGAACGGAGCCCGAAAAAGTTGGGTCTTGTTTGTCGATTCGATTTTCAAAATAGCCCTGTTTTCAAAAATTCGGCCCACGCGTGCGAACAAAGCTATGCAGATATTCCTTTTCCCGCGCCTGAATATTCTTTATGAGTCACGTGGGGCTTGGAAGACCTCAAGTTACAACTTTTTTCTCTTCAGCGTTATTTTTTTCCCTCCAAAGTGATTCATCCCGTTCAAAGAGCTCGAAGTTTTAAAAATTCACTTTTTCTCCACAGATCTCTAGCCGGGCGATTTAACTTTATCTTTTCGTGGAAAGTTTGCAAAAATTCTGGAAACTCATTGAGTAACGATTTTCGTTAGGGATCAGGCATTTTTCGGTTTGAACAAGTTTTTTGAAAATCTTTTCATAATCTAGTAAATTATTTAGTGAAAAATTCGAAAACAATTATTTTATTTTTATTCTACGACCTACCGTGACTTCTGGAACTTTCAAGACTGTTTCTCGATTTTTCTACATCTAGTAATCCATTAACGAAAAAAGAGTTGTGTGTAAAATGTTTTTTGTTGCTTTATTCCCATTAGGAAATAAAGTGGCCTTTTTTGCTAATTTCCGGATATTAGTCCAATTTTGATGATCCGAAGCTCAAGAAAATTGTTTTAACGTATAGGCTATCATTAAAAAAAAAAAAGACGCGTACCGCGAATGTATATTTTCTTCGCTCGAGTTCAGCAGTGCGTCGGCTAATATGCCAGTTTCGTTTCGCAAGCGAGGAAAAAAAATAGTGAGGAGTGTGGGGGTCACGGGGCTTTCGGCTGATAAGGAAATACCCGACGCATCGTGCTTCACCGCTCTTCCGAGCTTGCGCGTATTTTAGAAACGAACACTCGAGTCGTTCCGACTGAAGTAACGAGTAAAGAAAATGCCGCGACGAACAGAATTCAACGATCGTACGTACACGTATAATGAAGGTTATCAACAGAGCCGGATGATTTGAGGACAGTTCTTAAATTCGAATAACCTCAAAAATACGTTTCACTATGTATATACAGGGTGTCCGAGTTGTTTCGAGGCTTCGAAGTGACTCAAAAAACGAGCGAGAGATCGAAATATCCAAACACGAGTTTTTAGTACTTTCGTACGAGTATCGAAGCGGTAACTTTTTTATTCAATGATCGTTTCCAAGGTCATATCAAGGTCAATTAAAAAAAAATATTATTTTTGCCAACGGCATTTTATTCTACGAGAACTGACATATTGCTTTCGGCTGAAACCTTTTTTCCGACATTTTTCCAAAAACTCGATTTTTGGAATTTTCGTCGTATTGTTTTTGCCGAAAAATGTTACGCTCGGAACAAATGGTAAAAAGTTGACTTTGAAATAACCTTGGAAACATCTGTGCAATAAAAACTCTGCCTCGCCATTTTGTTTTACGTGCGAAATCCGTTGGACACACGCCGCGAGATTTTTCGTTTGGGGTATTTTGTTACGATTTATTTTTATAGATCGAGATCAAACGGACACCCTGTATTTATACATATCCCTCTGTACATACCTCTGGCATATATAAATCGTCAAAATCAGCATAGAACGACATACAGTACTATAGTACGTCGGTGCATGTTGATGACATTTTTTGCGACGCAGAAAAGTCCATCCTTAAATATTCATTGGGGATAATTCGACCGTTTCACATTTGAAGAACTTCGAGAGCGAGAAAGTAACTCGGGAAATAACGTCGGGCTGCGCGACGGGATAAACTGGGAGCCAAAAACCTTCAAGTCAACGTTTCGTAGATTTTTGTGTCGTTATGATCTCCAAGAAAATTTCGATGCGCGATTATGCGTTCCATTTACCGAGCAACGAAAGCGAACTACCCGTTTCCCCGCGAGCGGCGCCAGCGTCGCGCTGAGTGGCAACGCTAACGCCGCCTGGATCGGTCAGACGCAACTCGGATTGTTGAAAACAAATGCATCGGTTTCTTTTAGAATTGTGATAATATAAAAATAGTGACGATACGACAGAATGCAGAAAAATTTTCTAAAAAAATTCCTCTAGAAATAATTAATACTCATTTCTTTTCCACGGAAGTTGAAATTTTAGTTCCTGACGCCAAACACCACGATAGTGTCGCTGGTGGTTGCCGCAGCACGGTATTACGATCTGGGGAATTATAAGTTTTAGGGATTAGACGCGACTGTACGTAAATGTGACGTTTCGTGAGGTTTTAATATGCGCGCGAGAAACTTCGCATGCGCTCGGCGTTTTTTCGCGAAGCAGAATGTTTGTTTCAAAAAACCTTATCGTAAAAACTGATCTTTGCAACAAAAGAAAAAAAAGCAAATTAATTAAATAACCTGACAAGCCAGAATCGCGTTTAAATGAATTTCGATGATATTCCTCATTGCCGCAATGTATCGGTGTTTGACATTGTGCAAATGTATTCATGTGTATACGCTGCGAAACTGCAGTTTTCTATTACGTTGGCTTGTAAAAACGACTTTCGTGATAATATTTCGTCAAACAGGACGAGAAATAGTACGAAGACGAGAATCCGAGTTCTAACGTAGAACTTGAAACTCGCGTGTGCATTTCATAAGAGTTTATGTACTTTTCGATGTTTTTCGAAAAAAACTTTTAAAGGGTTTTTTTTAATATTCGTTTTTTGGATTGGGTGAAGTTGCTCCAGTTTCCGAGACACTGAAAAGGTACGATTTCCTTACGTCCGTCAGTTGGCCAGTGCTTCCCTCTACATTCGCGTAACCACTCGGCTCGAAAGTCCGAAAGAACGCGCTAGTGAAAAAACTCGTAAAAAGAGAGGGAAATAAAACGCTTTTTCATTGGACAATTTTCAGTCGGCATTATTTGTATCGCTTTGTAAAAGCAGTTGCATTGCGCATGTGAATAATTATGGTAATATCGTTAAAGTACTGGAGTTTCATTACCAACAGATTTGCAAACTATTTCAAGTCAATGAGCCATAAAAATGTTCCTTAAAGGATTGACGAACAGGTGCTTGAAAAACTTAGGTTTTCGAAGTGTGCGAAACGTAGCATAAAAAAGTCGTAAATAAAGGACAGTTTTCCTATAAAGTGCGGACACCAGCAAAATTCATATTTCGTCGTCAACGCTGAAATTTGTCCAATCTTCATTACGAAAACTGGACCGAAGCAGCGATAAGTTTCCTAACCTAGAAGTCAGCCGGACAGTTACCATACATGTGTATCTTACAGAACCGATGAATATTTATTCCGACAAAATGATGTTCCGAAATCTAACCACACTTATTTCATCGACAGTTCGCAAAAATCTTAGATACTTGAATGTTCAAATTTCCTTTCGACGTATAAATATCCGACCTAACCTAACGAGCTGAGGAACAGTAATGGCTGACGCGACACGCGTTTGGTAGCTTTTGGACATCCGAGCGACTTTAACGCGTTGGAGAAATATACGGATCCGTTGAAACGACAGCAAGGGAGATGACAGAGAAAGAGGGAGAGAAAGGGAGATAGAGAGAGAGAAAGAAAGAGAGATAGAGAGAGAGAGAGGATTCTTAAATTTTCTGCGAGCGGATTGGGGGAGTTGGTAACGGCCACAAAAGAGAATATACACAGAAACTCCCACCATCGGGTCGAACCGGGGGGCACCAACGTAACCTCCCCTCTCGTCAAGCTTTCGTAGCACCGCGATGCTCTCTGTCTCTTTTCCTCTCTCTTCTCTCTCTTTCGTTTCCTCGTCGAGCCGTCCAACTCCCGGGCGTTTCGATCTTTCTCTTCGTATAGAACGCGAAACGTTTTGCCCCGCTTTTATGACCAAAGGCATTACGAGGCAAAAGAAACAACGCGCGCGCACACACATAGGACTCGGGCGACTCCGCTTGGCATTGCGAGCGCTGCGTCGCTCTATGTACATAATAACTATACACGCGAACGCGCCGCATACGCCGACTTCTCTCTCTCTCTCTCTCGCGATCATAGAGGAGCTCCGCAACGAGAGACTCTCGTATACTTTAGTTACAACGAAACCATCGACAGAACGAGAAACTACACGAAACACTATATACTCCTTCACCACGATCTCGATTTTCGTTCGGTTTCCTCCCCGTTGAATCTTCCCACTAGCGGGCGCGAGGGAAATAAAAAACATCTCGCGTGTTTGCGCAACTCTTTTTTTTCGGCGCGCGGGTTCGGTCAAGCGGAAATTAAGGAGCGGCCGAAATTCGTGCGCGCGTTCCAACCGTTGGCTCCTTCCGCGAAAAAGTCAAACTCCTTGCACGCTTCGTTCCGGATACAACGTTTTAACGGCCCGCTGGGCGAACTGTCGCCAAATTCTGGCGCACGGAGGGGGGGGCGCTAAAGTGCGGAGGAATAAAACTTCGGATTCGTGTGTTCCTAAAGGTGGAAAAAAAAATATATATACATATATAAACAACATACATACATACATATATATATTTATATACATATATATATATTTGTGAACGCACATTTGACAAGATGAGACAACGAAGAAGTTCGGAGGGTAAACAAAAGTCATCGAAGTATCGGCATCGCGATTACGGTGAGCAGTATTTTTCTCATTCCCGTTTCGTTTTTGTTTTGTTTTTTCGCGACGCGTATCACGTGATCACTTTATCGTCGTTCGCGACCCGCGAAGACGAAGCAACACTTCATTCTTTCCGTGGCTTTCTTAAACTTCGTTGTTTTTCTATTTTTTCCATCTTGTTTTTCGTCTCTCATGGACGCCGATTCGTCGCGGAAGAGGCGAGAATGTATTTTTTTTTTATTCGGACGGGCGGTGGGGAAGCTGCACTCGTGGCAGGGACCCTCGAACTCTGGACTCTGACGGGGATGTCAGCGTCCGTATTTTATCGGACTTTTTGTTTTCTTACGGATCGCCGAGAAAATTCGCCTCGCTTTCCCTTTGTCCGGGGTTTCTTGTTTCTCCTCATTTCCCGCGGGCGAGTTCCTCTCCAAGTAGATCGCTTATAACTGGGCCGGTGGTCCGCGAGTTACTGGAGACCAGGGGCCGCCTCTGTTGCATGTATACGTGTTCGATATCAGAGTGATAACGCCGCCCCTGCGCCTCGCGATAACGAAATATAGCGTACGTACTTGGGGTACCTCGATGGCTACGAGCAGTCTATGAGTACGCACAATCACGCGTTCCCGGTGCGCGGACTCGTCGCTTCACGCAGCCAGAGAAATCCTTACCAAATTCGATCGGTAAATTGATTTTCAAGTTTTTTCAATCCCTGAAGAATCCACGCGGTTCTTCATTTTTTTTTTTCGGTTGGAACAAAGTTCGCGGAAAAACGATTTGCGGCACGATTCACGCGAAAGAACGCCTCGTTTGGACGTATCGCGCGTGGAGAGAAGGAAAAATGTAGTACGGACATGTATATTTATACGATGCGGTATAATGCGATTGGGCTTGAGGAATATACTCTTTCAACGAGGCGGACCATCGCCGTATATTTAAAAAAATGCATTATCTGTATTTTGCACGACCTGGAACACGTATGTCACCTATATTGTTGGTCGTACTTGCATACGTAAGCACACACATGCGTGTATGTGCAAGTGCGTGTATACATATATATGTATATATATATATATGTGTGTGTGGTTCGTTAAATATTATCGCTCACAATGATCCTCAGGGTCGTCATTATTTTCTATTCGTACGCGCGGAGCTGCGTCACTCGTCGTCCTCATCGTCTGACTGACTCACTTTCGACCCGCAACAATCCCCTGGCTGTGTGCTCTACCCTCAATTACTCTTTCTTATTTTGGTTCGCGGTTAGACCGTTGCACGATTGCAATAACGGCGAACAAAGAAATATTTATGGTTACGCCAGATCCTACCCGATGGATTATAAAAATCGGCCGAGCGAACGCCGAACGCGTAAAGTAGGCTTCCCGTAGCTGTTGCATTCCGCAATCATTTTGAGCATCAATGTTTAATACGAAGTTTTTGACTTCATGTTTCGATCTCCTATACGTTTTACTCAGGGATCGTCGCGTCTTGGAATCATTTTTTTGGATTCTTGCGGATCGAAGAAATCAATAAAAAGTAATTGAATTTTAATTAATAATCAATTGTCAATTAATTTTCAATTAATAATCGATTATTTGTTAATAATCAATTAATCATCAATTAATACAAGTAACTTTAAATCAATCGTCAATTAGTTGTCAATTAATTTTCAATTAATTGTCAATTAATTTTTAATTCATTGTCAATTCATTATCAATTAATTTTCAATTCATTACAAATTAATCAATTATTTTCCAATTAATAATTAATTATACAAAACGAAACGCGTAAAGTTCAAAATATTTAATATTCAACTAAATCAATGTAGCATTAAAACGGAAGAACGTAATGGCTTTGAAAATGCGAAGACGCAATGAGATAATAAACGCTTTTTTAGGCGACCATAATTGTATGGTTATATAAAAAATGAGAACAACAAAATGACCGATCTTATCATCAAACATCGGCCAATTAATTCGTTCGAAGCGAATGAAGAAACTTTAGCACTTTTCAAGGACATTTGAGGACATTTACTAAAACGACACAACTTCCCAAATGAACGAACTTAGTTTTCTCATAGTTAAGTTTTTCCGGATAACCCAAGCATCAGGCCCTGCAGAGTTCACCGCTGCAGGGGTTGACGGTTTTATTTTACATTAAAATACATTCATCACCGAGAATTTTTTGGTTTCAAATATTCAAGTAATCCCTCTTACGCTCTCGCCTCACGTGTTTTTACTTCGTTTTAAATCCAACAATTTTCCATCGCTTCGACCAATCGAATAAAAATTTGTTTCCTCCTACACCTGCTTGGCAAAAGACGCCCAGATTTCAATCCTCTCACTTGAGGGTTCGAACATAAATGAAATATCGATATAAATAAAAAATCTTTTCGACGCCACTTTATAATTGACTAATAATTCGATCAACGGGTGCGCGAGATTTCCAAAGAGTATACGCGTGCGCCCAGTCAACGAAAACACGTATAGAAACGACAATTTATGAATGGCCTGAAGAAAGAACTCCTAAGAGCACGTGTTTTGACCTGTCAACGCTGGAAGAGAACGCGATCGGGTTTTTCGATCGTAATGTTTATACGTACACGTATATTTGTTTATATGTATATTCCCGTGTGTATAAGAAACTTATATATATATATATATATATTGCACAAGTGTTTTGTTGACTGATGCGAGACCGTTTGTTTTTGGTATCGCCGCGCCGGGCCAGTGGAACAAAACACCGGAACCATTGACTTTCGCTCTTTCTCTTTTCTCTCTCTCCTTCTCTTCACATATATACAGGGTTACTGGTAACTCGACGTATTCCTTGCAGAACATCATAGAAGAGTTCAAATGCAGCAAATTAACCCGCCATATGTTCTATCGAAGTTCAATAGTTTTTGAGTTAGTTAGATTTTTAGTTTATTCGCGAAAAATCCCAGATTGACTCATTTGAAGACAATTTAAAAAAGATTTCCGGCGCGATTGTACTGAAATTTAAGTTTTTATAGTTGATGCCATAGCAAATCTTTGTTAATAATTAAAAGTTCAAAAATGACTAAAACTTCAGCAATCATTAATGAAACAATATTTTTTTTGTAATTATTTGCTATTGCTTAATGAAAAATATTGTCTAGTGCAAAAAAAATACTAGGCCTGATGTACTAATTACTAGAAACATATCCTTGTATTACTAGCTATCCAAAAAGGTGTAAAACTTAATACAAAGTCATGGACTACATTATGAAAATCGTTTTTGATTTAGTACAGGAAGGAGTGTATTTCATAA
>JAPYZJ010002000.1:0-23348 GCA_030522765.1 Ophioninae sp. B BG-2022a
AAATCAACCAGGAAAGACGAAGAAGACGAAAATTTGGCTATCGAAGGACAAATGTATGGTGCTGGGATTGCAGACTAACGGTAAAAATTTTTTTAACTTCTTTTTTTAATTTTTTCCAAAAAAAAACTATTCTCAAAACTTTAAACGCATTTTTCTCGAAACACGGTTTTTCAAAATTTCACGCAGCATAACTCGAACAATTTTCATGTTTTTTACTTGGAATTTTAACCAGATGTGAACATTTACTTTATCTTGAGAATGTCGATCGGAATTTTCAAGAACTTCATTTATGGATTTTTTATTAACAAAAAACTTGCCGTTTTGTCGTCAAAAATCAATTTTTTTTTTCAAACACACGCCAAAGCCACAAAAATTTATACTTTTTAAAATCCGATCGACATTCTCTAGCTATAGCCCTCTAGATTAATGGTTTTTTTTTGTTCTAGATTCATAAGTGCACCAGTGGTGCTGCGTGCCGCGAAGCCCTGGAAGCGAAATATGTCCCGGGAAGATAGCTGTGGAACCGCCATATTGTTGTTTTTCACTGTAAAAAATTTTATAATAAAGTTTAATGTATGCCCGATAACACCATTAAAAGTTTTCTTTCAAATACGTTTAATTTCGGGAGCAAAAAATTAGTGAAAAAAAAACTTTTTTTGGGCCGTTACATTGGCCATACCCCTTAATTGATTTTATTGTTTTTCAGGACCAGGACTCGAGAACAAAAAGAGAGGGAGAGAGAGAGAGAAAGCTCTACGTTTCGCCGAGAGTGTGCTCGACGAGGATGAGGACTGAGTCGAACTGTGGTAACTACGTATTTGTTTCGTGTAAGTACTCAAATATATGGTATGCGTGAAAAAGAGGGCACTTACCTTATGAGCGGCGGTGCGTAGCGGGTGCAACGCTGTGTACACAGATTAATCGTTGTGAATGCTCCTTAGTTCGGCAAGCAGGGGGCCACCGATGACAGGAGGGCCCAGCTGATGAAGAGAGTGACGAGAGGACGCTCACAATAGCCCAAACAGAGTTTCGAAGTCGGAGTAAAAATCGATGATCGGATATCGAAAACCCGATGTGTCAAACGTGCATTCCAATGGCTTCACGGGATTGTTAAGAGATAGTGTTTCGAAGCACGAGTTAATGTCTGGTAAGTCACTTGTTAATTTATCACCTTGGTAAATGGGTATTTAAATGTATCCCAGAATGTCAGGTGATGTTTGTTTATTTGCTTTAATAGATCGAGTCGTTCCTCTGACTTGGCCGTAAATGTTAATATTCAAATTCACTTGTATGTCGGAATGATTCGAGCAGTATTTTCTATTTTAATATTAAGGATTTAGTATTTTATTTCAGCACTCCAATACCGGATGGCAATTGAAGGTTTTCTACTACCACGAGGACCGCGAGCAGGGATTCCTAAAGTTCGAGCAGTGTTACGACGTTTGTTGAAATGTTTGCCCGCACGACGTCGAGACATACGTGCAAAGTTCAAACAAGGAAAAAGGTCAATGTTTACGTTTGAGATGTGAATTGCGTAGTCAAGGAATTGTCATGCATGTAGTTCTGCACAATAATGAATAATTGGTAATGGGGTTTATCTTGTATGAGTGTCTGCATAATATCGGAGGAATTGAATGTTAAATTGGATTATCCTGCATGTGTGGCTGCACGATATTGGAGGAATCTGTCAATCGGATGTGTGGGGCTGCACGACAGTGGATGATGGGTAATATTGGGTAAATGTTCATGTCAAAAAAGGGATAAATAGTATATTGGATCAATTGGATAAATAGTAATTCTCGAATAATTGAATGTTGAGGGTCGTTGTGTCGAAGTTGGGTTTTCGCAAGAAATTGTTTAACACTAGTTCCATTTTTATAAATTCCCAATATATTGTTACAAATTGTTGTTTTACACACTTTTAAGATGTGTTGTCACGGTTGTTTACAATCGATCGCAATTTGTTTGGTTTACATAAAGTAATGGAATTATTTAGAGACACTGGGTAAAATGATCGGTAAATCACCACTCTGATCTTGGCTGGTAAACGAAAAAGTAATAAATCTCTATTCCGAGAGTAATTAAATGAATGTAATAAAAAGTAATAATACTAATTACAATGTTGGCGGTTTTCAGAGGCAGATACGCGGTGGAAATCTCGCCGTTGGTGAGACCGATCAGAACTGACGACTCCCGGTGAGCGCGCTCAGTTTATACTATTCGACAGTGGTGGGGATGAAGTCGCCCCCCCCCCCCACCTTTTGACGTCACACTAGATGAGTGTAATTATTGAATATGAACAAATGTTGAGTTGTTACAATTTTCAGAGAACGTTGGTAAATTAATATTAGTAATTTATCATCGTTTGACATAGTTTTTTCGTTTGATTTATTACATTTCATTTAGTTTTCATTGGTCAATTATTATTTCTTTAATAGGATGTTGATTTTTCAACTGTGGTTAATGGATCAACATTCTATACATTAATTTTACATATTCCTTCAGGTTTTCAATTCGCAAGGATGATATTTCGTGTAAATAACAGTTTCTGTCTTGTAACGTTGTTTTCATGTTTTTCGTTATATTCTTCGTGAGCGTAACGCTTGTCTTTGTTAATTCAATGTTGTACTTGTTGTGTTTTGTCGTTACGTTATTCCCTTTTGTATGTTCGGGTGAATATATTGTTCATAAATGTATTAAATGGTGTGACTTGTGTTTTATTTGTAACGTCGTTCGTGAATGTGTTGTATATATGTGTATTTATATTCCCATTATTATCCCACTAATTATTTATTACTTTTCTAGATTGTTCGAGATCCATGTGGAGAACATCCTCGGAGGAAGTTGGACTGAGCATTTTTGGATTCTGCATCGTTCGACATCCGGCCGTCTCGAGAACATCCTGTCGCGCGGCGTTTCACGAAGTCAGCGGTGCACGTGGACCTTGTGACCATAAACACCATCTTCGAGAAGAACTTGGTGCTTTTCATGCGTGATCATCACTTATGATGTAATATCGTGAATGGTTTTATATATAACCATTTTCATGTAAAATGTAACGCATGTATGTATAATATATAACGCTTTTCGTGTATAATGTAACTCTTTTACGTGTAATATACAACGTTTTTCGTGTATAATATTTGTGTTTTGCGTTTAGTAATGATTACGTGCATGTTGTATATGGGCTTTATGTATTTCTTGCTTATGTTATATTGTTTTACCCATTATAATTTTATATTGGGTAAATTATATATTGTTCTGTCCCGATCGTTTGATCGGGCAACGCGAGCGAATCTGCCTCCCTTATGCCTTTAACCGGGGCTGAGAGAGAGTTACCCTGAAAAGAAGAATAGAATGGAAGTTTTTTTTTGGAGTAGAGGTTTACCGAAGTTTCTGCAGGTTTTTATCGGGTGTTCCTTTTCTTTGTGAATTTGTTTGCGGACTCTCGGCGAATCAGTTATTCGAGGCATGAGGAGATGATTCTTTTTGTGTTTTAGGGAAATGCCTCAGATATTGCTAGAAATTCCGCCGAAGGCGCTCCATGCGATCTTTCGTCATCGGCCTTTTAGTGGTGGGACATTAATAGTGAGGGTGTGATTATTTTTTGATTTGGTGGTTTTTTGACTCGGTTTGGTGGTTGCATAAGATGGCGGATAGGATTCCGGTTCGGGTGACGGATGGTTCTACGTCCTAGCGATCGACGTCCCTATACGGTTCAACCCTTATTTCAAGGTATATTATATTATGTATACCTACATATATATTATTACGTACATACGTATTGGTAGAAGCTACCCTTATTAGACATTTACATATACATGTACTTATATTATGCATATATATAATTATTACATATATTTTTTACACTTTACATACATAACTTACTTGCTTATAGAATAGGATAACATAAAATCCGAGTAGGTACAGGCGCAACGTACCATATATAGCTATAGTCACTACAGGCGCATGCATTCCTATACCTATAGATATATACGAACTCTCCCAGCATCCTGCTGCACTGGTACGCCGGTACCCCAGTAATATCTCCTTCTCCCTCGCACACGATGCGTCACTCATACCTACTCTTTCCTCATGCTTCCCTGATACTCCGGACTCCCACGCGAGCCCCAAAATATTCTATTTTATTTTATTTCCCTTATACACGAAATTTTCTCATGGTCCGAAAGTTCGGGAAAACGTCCAAATTCCGCCGGACTTTCCTCAAGTGGTCCCCACGTGCACTCAAGAGCGCACGTGTGTCCCCCGCTTGCATTATTACGTGCACCGATGGCGTCACCATGTCGCGCTCCAGCCGCCATGACAGCTCCACGCGTGTCACGTAACTTCCTAAGAAATCATTATGATAAAATTGATAAACAATCTATCCTACGAAACCCTATCTATCAGTTAGACTAAACATCCCGAACTCATAAATTTGTCACCTTTGATATCCTATACCCCTCTTTTTCGTCATCGCCTTATAATAATCATTTAATAATTAATTTGCGAATAAAATATATTCTTCTGTTATAACAAAGTACTATTACTATATAAGAACAAATCATTATTAGCTATTATTAATCCATTCATGAATTTATATCAAATATAAATAATTAAAGTACAATTATTAATATATTTTACCTTAAGCAATTGAAAATGAAAGCGGATAATACAATACGAATTTACAACATAACATTTTATACTTACCTGCGTATTTTATATTATTGTTAACAATAATTTTATGCGTAAAACATTATAATTATCAATTTGCGACATCAAATATATTAACAATACATAATATAATATTATAAAATTATCTAGACTACCTTAACTTTGCGTGCAGAACGAAACAATAATTAATTCCATATTACTTCTCCCATTAATGAACATTTTGTAAATAAAAGTGAAAAACGAGCGTTTAAATAAATCCATACTACATAATTTTATTATCAAAATACTTTTATTATGTCAAACAACATTTGTAAGACAATAACAAATTAATTAATTAATTTATTATTGGTAATTCATGTAATTTGTAAAAGAGCGAGCGAGACAACACTAGCGCGTCCAACATGGCGACCGCCCCTCCACGACGCCCAGGGCACGGACAAAGGGACATCGGCCTTAAAAGAAGGACCGCGGCGCAGCCTCCTCAGTTCTCCGGTCTCTCCAACAGCGTACAGTGCGTTTCGTCCCGCACTTCCTGAAAATCGGCTTATTATTTTATTATTTTTGTATCTCTTTTTGGGTAAAAGTTAACCCGTTCATTTTATTGAAGTTCTCAGTTTAAAGTTTCATTTCAAGCACATCGTATTGTAAACGTGAATTTAATTAATTTGTAACAATATATAATAATCCGAAGTGAAATCTCGTGTTAAAAAGTGTTTAACCAATCCTTAAAAATCCTAATCAACCTTCATATTGCAACTCCGTCTTTTATTGGCATTCTATATAATTTATTAATTTCAATTCTTAATTTTATTTATAAACTGAATCAATTGATTTTGCAATCCCAAACCTTTAGGGAAAATCAACTCCTTTTCTTGCCTAAGCAGTGCTGATTCTTAAGCACTCTAATTTCCTGTACTAATAAAACTCAATTTTTCAAATTCATTTTCTGTAAATTATTCAACTCCAATCTCGTTCAAATGCCAAGACGACGCCGAGGAGCTAAATTTCAAATCCGTCGTGAAATTGCACACGTCGTCGGTGTTCACGGTTCAGTTCGTCGAGGTGATAATCGCACTCGCGACACTCGTGCGTTACCCCTCGTCAAATCAACCATTGCTTGTGACACCATCGTCTTTATGATCGACGGTCCTAACATCCGCCTCGTTACACCAAAAAGGACATCGCCAAGCGACGGAACCTCCACTGATATCGTCGAGGAACACATCGAGATCATCGAAATTGATTAAAATAGTCTGTTCACTGATAATTCCTTATTTCTCTCGAATCCCGTTTAAATCTTCTTCTTTTTTCAACACTGAAGTAAAGTATTTCTTGAATTACCGACTCCTGGCAATATTCTTATTTTCTGTTTGATCTCTCTACTTTACCATTTAAACTTCTAACTTATCGACACTTGATATATTCTATTTTATCCTCTACGGGTAATTTTCTACATTGCCGACACCTGGTATTTATCATCTTGGTTATCTCTAATAATTCTCTACCTTACCGACTGCGGGTATTTTCTTCTTTATCCAATATTGATAAATCCCTATTTTATCGACATCCGATAATTTTCTATTCTTACCTACAATCGTTGATTCCCTACATTATCGACACTAAACATTTTTATACCTTATCGATAACCGTTAACTACCTACTTTACCTACCTCAGGTATTTTTCTATATTACCGACATATGATCTCGTCTCTACATTACCGACTCATGGTATTTCCCTATATTGTCCACTACCAATAACTTTTCTTCCTTACCGACGTACGATAACTTTTCTACATTATCGACCCAAGATAAGGTACCTTCTGAGAAACCGTCAACCGAAAACAACGGTTCCTACTGTACCACCAGTGGAAATTACTATCCATCACAAGATAACCATTACCGACCGCCGGGCTCCTTCACCGATATATTACCGTCTGTCGGATCTTCAAAATATCCCTCTATGCACCGCCGCTCCTAGGATAAGTCGTTGAGTCACTCTAACACATTGTCTCTTTAATTTTACCAACTACCCCTATCTTGGTGCTGTAACCTACATAAATGACCAAAACTGACATTTGAACCTTATCTCTGTTGGGCACATTCCTGACAAAACGTAGGTTCTTTTCTCTCTCTTTCTCTCTCTCTCGCTCTCTCTCTCTCTTACTAATCGTCTTTTGAAATAATCATTTCCCAATCCGAGGATAGGTAATCGGGTCCAAAAGTAGTAGCTAGTCCACTCAAGGGCCTAGAGGCCAGAACAACTAGGCCGTCTATGGCAAACGCTCGCCCTTATATACCGCTTATTTGCCGCGCTTTTGTTCCCTTTCTCCGTCCTCTCTCTCCTACCTTTCCTTTTAGTATAAACTTTTAATACTTGATAATAAGTTTTTCTGTTTACGTTTTGATTCATTTTTCCCCTCTGGGAATTTCCCCCCTAAATGTACTTATTTCTTTTTGTTTTGATTCTGCCTCCCTTCGAGAGGTTAGACAGCCATCTTGTTTTCCTCTCTTACGAGTGCGTTACCGCATGTCGGAAACGCAACTCTCTACCTGATCGAGGCGTGGTAGTTCTATCGGTCTGATCGCGGCTCGCGCTATCGACTTATATGTCGCAATATATATGTACGTATGTCTTGCGAGAGCGTGCACGGTTCGGATTACAAAATTAGCCGATTATATATTAACTGTTAGAAGAATGGATTTGTGATAATATTCTCATAGATGCTATCGCAAATGGAACGTGATTCCGAAGTTTTTCATAGAGGAGTTAAGTTAATTCTCTGTTGCCCTTGGGGTTTTCCAATAAGGACGCGCGATCTTTGGTCATTCGTAGCGGCCATGTTGGTGGATCTGCAGGTGTGAAATTTGCAGGTTATACTCGTTAATAGTTGACAAATTATCGTGGAAAGTTATACTGTTGAGCAACGCGTACAAGTAATTAATTTCAATGAACGAAATAGGTTTGTGTTCGAGTTTCGTCTCGGGCATTGTGTGATCTAACGCCGTTAGGTTTTAACTCGCTTGGGTTTCCTCAAGTCGAGGGTCTACACAAATAAGCTACGTATAATTGGACCTTCGAACGCCAGAATAACTATTATTATCATCGATTTTGGTATGATTTACACGGACAAGTCATTGAAAATTGCACATTTCTGGGAGAAGCTGCAAACCATAAACATGGAGGCCGTTCGACCGAGTTCTTATTTCATAAATAATGCCATAAGGTACTCTTCAAAACGGTACCAAGCATAAGAGGATATCTCTTATACAATGTGTTTTATTAAGGTTTAAAGTTCGAGCGTCCTTAATGGAAATTCCTGCAGCCCCAACAAACCTACTGGGTTTGTTTCTGGTTGTGCTACCTGATGACCCGAATGATGTGGTAAATCTTGGAAGTGGACGGCAGGGATCTCCTGGATGTCCCGTCTCCGTTTATGAGACCTTGAAACTAGCAGACTCGTAACCGAATTCCAAATGGCTCCAAGTAAGGAAAAACTCCAACCGTACAATGAATGTAGCGTAATACCGTGAATCAATACATCGACCAGTCCTTTGATGATCGAATAGATAGATAGTATTCCAAGGACTGCTGCGCTGAAGAGACCGAATTTTTCGAATCCACCCCAAATTCTCTCGAAGGCACTTGTTGCGATGTGTCGTATTCTATCCTCGTCGAGCAACTGTTTCAGTGATACTGATCCAGGTGGTACTGTGTATCCTGCTGAACCCCGAGCGAGATTCTTGAGAAGTGCCGCACGTTCTGCAGGGAACATTATGCGATCGCGAAGTTGATTTGTTTCTTGATCGGTGTAGATGCCTCCTGTTGCGAGGTTTCCGATGGAGGTGTATGTCCAAGTTGGTGAGGTCATCGGATGAATTATTTGGGGCGGTGGCACTTCGATTGGTTGCGGAGAGAACCGATACCAGGTTCCATCTATCAGGTACTGGGCTGGTAGGATCGGGTTGCATTCTAAATGTGTTCCGGTTTCCATCAACATTCTTGAAATTGTCGATAGAAAGGACGATTGATTTTGATACGTAACAGGTCCTTCTATGTCCCAATGTTCTGTTCTTCGAAGAGTGCACTGTACAGGGACGCATTTTATTATATGCGCAACTTCTCCCGCGATAACCGCCATGTACCCGGGTGCCTTGGTAATGGTTCGGGCAAACCTCTCAGGGAACAATGATGCGGTTGCAAGAGCATTGCAAAGTACCTGTTCTAATTTTCAGCGTTGGAATAATACATCCTTATACAACGATGTTATTTGTAGCTTGATGTGCTTCTCTGCGTAGATAAATTTGGAGTTTACGTACGCGAAAATATCAAGGTTACTGATTAGCATTTTTTGACGTGCTGCGAAAACTTCTCCGTTGGATGTTTCGAGTACGAAAAGCTTAGGATGTTCCCTTTTCATCAACGTATATCCACAAATCGATCTTCGACTTCGAGCCGCCAATGCGAATGTAGTTTCTTGTGTCGTCAACGTTCAAACATCTGGTGTCTGGGCTGTTGCTGTATCCGTGTGCAGTTCTGTAGCGATCCCTTCGTAAAGCAGATCGTAGCGGTTGAACATGCATGTGTCGACGGGTTCCGTCCTCCAAGAGGCTTGATTTCCCTCGACATCGGTGCAGGAACCCAGAGAGAGTTGACATCTTGTAGCGGATTGTAGAAAAATGCGATCGTTGAACATGTTAACGGTAGTCTCGTACTTGGATATAGTAATTTTGACGGATGCCTGTACCACGACGTTGTCCCAAGTGCCAAATGGATCACTATACTGGGCTCTGGAACAACGTCCTTCATTGGTCAAGGTCCCAGTGAGCATTACGCCTCTTGTTGTCGTGCTTCTTTCTTTTATGCCGCTAATGGCGGTGGTGTAGCACAGGTGGATAATCCCGGTGGCGTGGATTCTGCGGCAGCCGGTAGCGTCCAACTGGTTAAGGTAGACTTGGCGCCTGTTAGGGACGATGGAATTATGGGAGCTCGTGCTGCAGTAATATATTATATGGTCGATTTCAATTTTACACTGGATCACTTCGGTTTCTGAGAATTCTGATAGTTGTGGCAGTTGTATTCGGACGGATCTCGAAGATGGCGTGGTTAACGGAATGTTGCACGATCCAATTTCCGTGAGCGACACGGTGGTGATGTTCGGCGACGGATCTCCCCAATCGTACCCGATGAGCCTATGAATTGTTGGAATCATGAAGGTAAGACAGGTGATCACCGCCTTGTAGCCCATCTACAAAAATGTTACGCCTCGGAGTTACAGGCGCGTGCCCCCTAATTTGTTTGTATGTACGATTTGGGCCTTGCCCTTGTACATGATCCTAACATTACCCCCGGATAACAGTTCTATTATCTCGCAAGGTTCAGTGTACTGATCGCTACATTTTCCCTTGTGCGGCTCTTTTAACATCAAGACGCGATCTCCGACCCTAAACAATTTTGGGTTTATATTTCGGTCGTAGTACATCTTCGATCTCTCTTTCGCGCGATTGAGTGTATCTGAAGCTTGTAATTGGAGGTTAGTGATTCTAGTGAACAATACTTCCAAGAATTCTCTGTTAGACTGGTCTTGCTGTTCCTCAATTTGATAGTGAGCAGAAGGGTGGCGGGCCAATTTTCCGAAAACCAATTCGTGCGGAGTATACCCTGTCCCCTCATGACGACTAGTGTTGTACGAAAACCTTGCAAAGTCGATGTATTCGTCCCAATCTGAATTTTCGTTCACGTATTGCTTTAGGTACTCCATTAGTACGTGATGCGAACGCTCGATAGAACCATTGCTTTTTTGGATGGAACGCAGTTGTGCGATACGCTTTAACTTTGAATTTTCTGGCGATTGCCTTCATCAAACTACTGCAGAAATTTGAACCTTGGTCGGTAAGTATGGCCTTTGGTGCTCCAAACCGAGAAATGAAATTTTTGACAAACGCATCGCCAATAACAACTGCGGTAGTTCGGTTCAAAGGAATCGCCATTGAATACTTGGTTAGCAGATCCTGAATGGTGTATATATATTGGTTACCGCGAGTAGTTAAAGGGAGAGGACCGACTACGTCCATTGCTACTTTACCAAATGCTGCCCCGGGTGTGTCTGTCAAAACCATAGGCTGCTTTGTTTTTACTCGAATTAGTTTTTTTAACTGGCAGTGGTGACAATATTAGATGTATTCTTGGATTTGGGTCTTCATGTTTTTCCAGAAATAATTTTCTCTAATCCGCTTATAAGTTTTATTAACGCCTTTGTTACCGCCAATCAGTGAGTCGTGTTTTTCCTTCATCATTTCTAAACGCCCTTCCTCAGGTACAATCTGTACTATGTGCTTGCAAATTATAAGAGTCAAATGCTTTTCACGGAGAGTTGCATAAAGTGCGTCCTTTACCTCGGCCCAAGATAACCTTCCGATGTCATTGGTTTTGGCGACACAAACGGTTTGTAAGTGTAATTCTGTTATGACGTTTTTTGAGAACTCGAACATTTCTAATAAATCTTCGATTTCCAGATTTTCACGTATACTTCCCAAAATCAGGAGTGCGATTACAGTTTTGCCTTGTTCCTGTTTGACTTTTGCGCGGAGATACATGAGTCCCTCCAGTTTGGGAAAGATTTCCTGCGCCTGGAGGTCTTTTGCACCATTGTCAACTGGTTGCCCGGTTATGGTGACGAAAACAATGAAATTGGTTTCTTGCATGACAAGTCTGTCGCGAGTTTCGTAGATTTTCAGAGCGTTTGATAAATGACGATTTCGCGCCGCTACTTGGAATTCGAAGTTTTCATTACTGATCATGTCGCTTTGGTTGGTTTTTATCGTCAGTTTCGTCATCACTGTCGGGTATACCTTTGCTAATTTTGTCATCATTTTCGCTTTCTCCCATATCTCCCTATATCTTCTTCGATTTCAGACGGATTCGTGGTACGTCGAGGACTTAAAGGATTTTCGAGAGGACGAGGGCTAAGCGGACGTGGAACGGGACTATTGTCGCTCCTCAGCGGATCGTCAATTTCTTTGGATTCGAATTGTAAGTTGCTTCTACTTCTTTTCCGTAAAATAACTTCTTCGTCTTCGAAAGTTGATAATTTTCTTTTTAAGATCTTGCTCGTTCGATCTTTTCTTTTATTAGATTTCCTTCTGATTGGGCTAAAGATTCTTTCGCTGCCGGAATCAGAGTCTTTACTAGTTGAGTGGCGCATCATGAGTATAGTTTTAGCTTGAGTCGGCAGATTGCGGGAGAGACCGTCAGCATTGCTCTTAACTTTTCCCGTTTTATAAACTATTTTATACGTGTAGTTTGCCAAACTTAACCGCCAGTGAATCAGCCGATTGGCTGGATGTTTTACGGAGTGTAGCCATACTAGGAGGCTTATGATCCGTGACGAGCGAAAATTCTTGACCATATACGTAAGGACGGAAATGATTTACACTGTAAATGATCGCGAGCATTTCTTTTTCGATGGTCGAATAATTCAATTCATCCTTATTCAATGTGCGAGAAGCGAAACTAATCGGGCGATCTTTACCGATTTCGCCTTGGCTGAGTACTCCTCCTACTGCAACGTCTGAGACGTCGGTCGTAATAATAAACGGTTTCGAAAAGTCCGGCTATCGCAATACTGACTCCTTGCAAAGAGCATCACGTAGCCTTAAGAATACGTTTTCTTGGGCATCGGTCCATTTAAAATGCAATCCCTTTTTAAGCAAGTGCGTTAGTGCATTCGCGATACCAGAAAAATTCTCGATGAATCGTCTATAGTAGCCTGTAAGACCCAAAAACTGTTTAATCTTCTTTTGTGTCGTCGGTCTTGGGTAGTTCTGCAAAGCGTCTAATTTCATTGGATCCGGCTTTACGCCGCTTTCACAAATAATGTGTCTCAAATACGTTACTTCCCGTCTCAAAAACTCGCACTTGTCCGGTTGAAGTTTAAGATTAGATAGACGTAGTCTTTTTGCTAATTTTGAAATTTTTTTTGCGTGTTCGTCTAGTGTTCTCGCGTAAATCACAATATTGTCTAAATAGACAAACAGTTCGTTTCCCTGTAATCCTGTAGGGACTTGATCCATGAGACGCTGGAATGTGGCGGGTGCGTTTTTTAGACCAAACGGCATTCTATTAAATTCGTAATGGCCAAATGGTGTGGCAAAGGCCGTTTTGTGAGCTGTGATGCTCCGTCATCAGGGTAAACCCTGATCTGATGGAATCCACTCGCGAGGACGAATACCGAAAAGTACTTTGCATTGCCAAGTTGGTCTAGGATTTCCGTGATTTGCGGGAGCGGGTAGGCATCCCCTATGGTGTTTTCATTAAGGTTTATATAATCGATGACCATACGCGACCTCTTATTCCCGTGGGAATCTTCCTTCTTTGGGACAATCCACACGGGAGAAATATAAGGGGATGAGGACGGCTGAATAATATCGCCCTCAATCAATTCATATACTTGTTCTGTTATTTCTTGTTTGTGTACGGTGTTCTGTCCTGATTATATTATTAATTGATTTTATTGTTTTTCAGAACCAGGACTCGAGAACCAAGAGAGAGAGAGAGAGAGAGAGAGGAGATAGAAAGCCCTAGGTTTCGCCGAGAGTGTGCTCGACGGGATGAGGACTGAGTCGAACTGTAGTAACTACGTATTTGTTTCGTGTAAGTACTCAACTATATGGTATGCGTGAAAAAGAGGGCACCTACCTTGTGAGCGGCGGAGCGTAGCGGGTGCAATGATGTGTACACAGATTAATCGTTGTAAATGCTCCTTAGGTCGGCAAGCACGGGGCCACCGATGACAGGAGGGGCCCGGCCGATGAGGACGATGACGAGAGGACGCTCACGACAGGCTAAACAGTGTTCCGAAATCGGAGTGAAAATCGATGATTGGATATCGAACGGCCGATGTGTCGAACGCGGACTCCAATGGATTCACGAGAGTGTTAATGGATAGTGTTTCGAAGCCGGGTAAGTCACTCCTTATTTTATCACTTTTCGTAATGGGTATTTGAATTTATCCCAGAATGTCAGATGATGTTTGTTTATTTGCTTTAATGGATGGATTCGTTCCACTGACTCGATCGTAAATGTTAATATTCAGATTCACTCGTACGTCAGAAATAATTCGAGCAGTATTTTCGATTTTAATATTACGTATTTTGAATTTTATTTCAGCGTTCAAATCCCGGATGGCAATTGAAGGTTTTCTACGACCACGAGGACCGTGAGCAAGGACTCGTAAAATTCAAGCAGTGTTACGACGTTTGTTGAAATGTTTGCCCATACGACGTCGAGACATACGTGCAAAGTTCAAACAGGAAAAAGGTAAGATGTCAATGTTTACGTTTGGGATGTGAATTGAATATTCGAGGAGTTATCATGCATGTAGTTCTGTACGATAATGGATAATTGATAATGGGGGTTATATTTCATAAGTGTCTGCACGATATCGGGGGAATTGTATGTTAAATTGGGTTATCCTGCATGTGTGGCTGCACGACCGTGGATAATGTGTAATGTTGGTTGAATGTTTATGTCAAAAAGGAGGGAAGTAATTGGATAAATATTAATTCTTGAATAATTGAATGTTGAGGCTGGTTGTGTCGAAGTTGGGTTTTCGCGAGAAATTATTTAATATTTGTTTCACTTTTATAAAGTCACAATATATTATTAAAATTTGTTGGTTTGAACACTATCAACTTGTTTTGTCACGTTTCTTTACAATGGATCGCAATTTATTTGGTTTTTTTTAAAATAATGTAATTATTAGAGACGCTGGCTAAAATGACCGATAAATGACCACTCTGAACTTGGCTGATAAACGAAAAAGTAATAAATCTCTATTCCGAGAGTAAGTAAAAGAATGTAATAAAAAAATAATAATACTTATTACAATGTTGACGATTTTCAGAGACAGATACGCGGTGGAAATGTCTCCGTTGGCGAGACCGATCAGAACTGACGACTCCTGGTGAGCGCGCTCAGTTTATACTATTCGAAAGTGGTGGGGATGAAGTCGCGCTCCCCCTCCTTTTGACGTCACACTTGGTGAGTGCAATTATTGAATATAAACAAATGTTCTGTAGGTATAATTTTCAGAGAACGTTGATAAATTAATATTATTAATTTATCATCGTTTCACATAGTTTTTTCATTCGATTTATTACATTTTATTGAGTTCCCGTTTGTTAATTATTATTTCTTTTAATAGGATGTTGATTCGTTAACTGTGATTAATGGATCAACATTCTTTACATTAATTTTACATATTCCTTTAGGTTTTCAATTTGCGAAGATAATGTTTATTGTAAATAAAAGTTTCTGTCTTGTAATGTTGTTTTCGTGTTTTTCGTTATTTTCTTCGTGAACGTAACGCTTGTCTTTGTTAATTCAATGTTCTACTTGCTGTGTTTTGTTATTATATTATTTCCTTTTGTATGTTTGGGTGAATATATTGTTTATTAATGTATTGAATAGTGTGACTTGTGTTTTGTTTGTAACATCGTTTGTGAATGTGTTGTATATATGTGTATTTATATTTGTACGTGTATTTATATGTATTCCCATTGTTATCCCACTAATTATTTATTATTTTTCTAGATTTTTCGAGATTCACGTGGAGAACACCCTCGGAGGAAGTTGGACTCAGCACTGTCGGATTCTGCATCGTTCGACATCCGGCCGTCTCGAGAACATCCTGTCGCGCGGCATTTCACGAAGTCAGCGGTGCACGTGGACCTTGTGACCATGATCACCATCTTCGAGGGGAACTTGGTGCTTTTCGTGCACAATCATCACTTATGAGGTAATATATAATATATAACGCTTTTCGTGTAAAATGTAATGCATGAATGTATAGTATATAACGCTTTTCGTGTGTAATATTTGCGTTTTGCGTTTAGTAATGATTACGTGTATGTTGTATATGGGTTTTGTGCATTGTTTGCCCATGTTATATTGTTTTACCCATTATATATATATATTGTATAATAACATGTATTCCCAACTTAGAGTATATGTATAATATGTATGCGTGTGGTTGACAATTCTTGTATGTTTGAGTAACATGTAATGTTTATTTGGCTATAAGGATCATTTAAGTAATTTATGTTTTGTCTGTTTCGGGTAGGATCGAGGAAAATGGAGGGCGATGTTGCCAGGACGTAACAACGGGAGGAAATCGATACCGACGAGTGCAAACTAGTTGATCGTCCGAGGTGATAATTCGATGTGAAGTTACGTTAGTGCATCCGAGACGATTTCCCGGGATGTGAAACAAATCTTTGTTCTCTTCGATAATCGTTATTACGTTATCACGTTCTTCTGTGTTCGAATTATCGAGGCGGAGCAATGCCTCCGGTTCTCGAAGGCATTGCTTCCATTCTCGGTTTTTGTTTTTCCTTCGATTTTTAACACCTTCATTACGGGTGACATAAAAAGCATAGCTTCCTCCTCCGTTAATATTTTTTCGGAAAAGGGGAGGGGTAGTGAAGCATTTGAGTTATCATTACTTCCTGGGGGCGAGAATGATAATTCATTGTCAGTATTTGTCCTGAATCGAAATTCCTCAACCGTGATTGTTGGGATTTCCAAAGCTAAATTGTCTTCAGTAGAATTGTGGATCATTAAATAAGCAATCACGTTCTTAATAGCAACTAGCGCTTCGCCGGCGAAAATCGCCTCTCCAAAATGGAGCTTCGGGATATATCCTTCTTTGAGTTCGGGATTTCGCACCTTAATGTAGCAAACTACTTTAGAGCGTTTCGGATTCGAGGTTGTACTTTGAGAAACGAGAGGAATATTCTCGCCATTATAAACCAGTTGCCTTTTCTCCCAATCTAGAACAGCCCTGTTGTTGGCTAAAAATTCATTGGTTATCAAGGCACTTTGTTCCATAAGGTACCAGTCGTGCACAACGTGAAATTTCGCTGGTGACTGGTTGATATTTAAACGGATGGAACCCAAGGTGGGTACATATTGTTTGGAAATTCGATCTAATCTAAGGATGTCGTTATTATTGATGTAACTATCGGGATGGATTGCCCGTTCTTTCACGAGATTAACTTCTGAACCGGAATCGATTAAAAAAATCAGCAAGCTGATTTAATTGCGGGCAATCGAGTGAAACTGATGGCGTCGTTTTCGGACTGCTTAATCGGACGTAGACGGTCCGGATTGTGCTATTTCGATAATCTTTAAAGGGCGCTCCTTGGGCAATTCGTTCCGTGGGGAGGCCCTCGCCACTGGACGAGCTTTTTCGTTTTTTTGCTCGTGGGCCTGTTTATTGCGCTCATCGTTTTGTTTACGGTAACATACGGACTCGGTATGACCGAGCTTCTGGCAATAATTGCAATGAGGACGCACTTTGTTTTCGTGTTCGCGATAGTAGCTTGGGCGATTCTCGCTATTGTAATTATCAGCGTTCTTTAGCGACAAGTAAGCTGTACGTTTTTCGGGAAATTTTTGCCAACAGTTTTCGGACTGATGACTTCGACTACGGTGTACACAGGTTTGCCTGTCTGATGGAGAGAGGGTCTTGACTTGAGCGGTTTCTGATTTGTGTTCAGACCGGAACTCTTTGGAATACGATTGATCGCGTTCCATATCCTTCTCGGCTTTAATCGGTTTAACGAAGGCATCCTCGAGATCGGGGAACCCTTCGAGTTTGAGCCGTATACGGAAGTCGGGGGGAAGCCCCTTGACAAAACAGTCGAGTGTATCGTTATCTAGAGTATTGTACCGATCAGAGGAAGTCAGTCCCTGATTGTCTAGCTCGGCTTCCTGAATGGCGGTGTTGAAGGTCCTTTACGCGACTGATGTAATCGATGATATGTTTACCTTTTGATTTTAATATATTGCCTAGCTCACCACGAAATTCGTTTAACGTTTTTGCGGAACCGAAAAGGGTTTTCAATTTATCGGCGAACTCGGAAACATCGTTAAACGTGTAATCCACTAGGGCAGTGGCGGCATGACCTTTTAGTTTGTTGCGGAGGAGCTGCGTGAGGTTTGGCTCCAAGTGAGACGGGAACATGTCCCGAGCCCTCTTGCAAGATCGGATAAAACGGAGAACTGGGATGTTATATCCATTAAAACTTGGCACAGATTCTAACACATCTTTAAACTTGATACTCGGGGTTCTTTGAACGAAATTGAATTCGTCTTCTTCGCTGCGGTTACCGCGATCAGTATCCGGTGAGTGCGCGCGTTGTGCGTTTCGTCTAATATCGTTTATTTCTTTTCTCATCTCTCCGATTCGCGCGAGGATTTTTGCGAGGGTTCTGTCTAATGAGTTGGCATGGGTTACCGGATCTCCAGCGTCAGCAGGACGTGGAGAAAGGTGACTTGGAAAAAGGTTTCCGTTTTGAACTGAGTGCATGTCTCTTAGCCGTTTTTCGAGTTCAATTTCTTTACCGTGAATTACCCTTTCTTGTTCGCGCAATTGATCTCGCTTATGCTCTAATTGATCAGCGGGCATATGGAGTTCATATTCGTCCAAGTTGCGGTTTGTCGATCGCCTACCGTTATCTTGCGAAATTTTGAAAGGGTAGAATCAACCACAAGAAATATCACTTCAAATCCCACCGCTGCCACCAAAATTGTTTTCCTGTTACATTGTAATGAGTAAATCGATTAATTTAAGACGTAACGAAAAAAAAGAACCATGGGTCAAGCCTTATATTTGGTCGAGAATGCGCCCGACGGTGACTAAGGCGTGTATGGCACTGTGGTGTGATTTTAACTTTATACGCCGAGTAAATGTCAAATAAATTTGAATTATTCTGCGGTATGCGTGAATGGCACTTACCTTTCGAGCGTCGGTGTGTAGCGGGTAAATTGTGTTGTAACGCAACGGACTCCCGCTTATTCTTCGGTAGAAAAGGTGATGATTGGTAGAAAAGGTGGTGATGATTGGTAGACCAAATTGCTCCGTGAAGTCGGTTCCGAAATCGACTATTGGCGTCTCCGACCTCAGGAAGATGTCGGATATGTCCGTGTGATCCCAGAGGAAATCGACGAAATCCTGGTCGACTGAGTCGTTAGGGGAACCTTCGCCAAGCGACTCAGCTAGATCAACGGAGCTACCACCGATGAGCGGATACGAATTTTCCAACAACCCCCGATGTCTGCTTCACTTCCACTTGGAGACGAACAGATTTCACGATAACTGAATTTGGATCGATGATGTGAAGATTGATGTTCACCGGCACGGCCAAAATAACGCGAGGGGTATTCTGATTAACTTCCGAAGTCACGATGTCGTGGTTGATACTGCGAACTGAGGTCGAAACGATATTTCCGCGAGAACCGCGAGGAGGCAAACCTAATCCCTGAGCAATGGCCCGTCGAATAAAGAAACGATTGCCGTCACGTCGTCGACCCATGCGGAATGGTTTACCTTCCAACGATAGAAAAATTCGCTCTGGGAAAATTCTGGTAGGCTCGATGCCTCTCCGTGTCTGAATTGCGTAGTATGAGTTGTTCACTCAATAGGGATACCGTGCATGAATGTCTGCACGGGCGTTAGAATTAGGGAAAGGGCTTAATCGTGCATACGTATCCGCACAGATATCAAAATTTAGGTATGGAAAATTCCGTGCATGAGTTTCTGCACTGACGGGAGAAACAAAGTTAGGGAAGAACTATGCGATTCGGTCACGAAAGAGTTGCCTTCATCATTCATTGGGTCGGCACATGCCACGTAATTTTCCGCTAATTAGGTTTATTTAGAATTCGTAGTGTCGGTTAGGAAAACGAAGAAGGTTTATTGAAATCACCACAACACAAATTCCCTTTGTTTTCACTATATTGTTACAATGCTTATTAAAACACTAGACACAAAGATTTTTCAGCACTCGGCGCTGCATACAATAAAGGACAACGTATGTAAATATGGGGTTCGACAATATTTCATAAGACTTTATAAAAATAACGAAAAGGGTTAAAACCGATTTTTAGAGAAGACCATCTCGGCGCGATGTGTCCCTATTGAAGCGATCAGTGGAACTGGCTAGCTCTGGGCCCTGCGTCGAACCGGCTCGCTCGGGTGGTGGGGCTAACCCGGTGCTCGAGTGGTGGGAGTCGGCAGCGGCGCTCGAGTAGTAGGTGGATAGTAACGTTTCCCGCACTTATGATTCGTATATGATTAATCTTTCTTTGTGACAAATTGTTGTATCCGATAATTGTATATACACTATACGCAAAATTTGAAGGATGAAAAAAAAAAATAGGAAATTGTTTGCCATTTTTCAAAAGGCTGTAACTCTGTGAAAAATGATCGAAAAACGTTTAAAAAAAAAGAAAATTGTAGCCCCAAGTTTTTAGTTTTCAGATCTGGTGTCAAAGAATTTTTATCATGAGTAGTTTTCGAGAAAACATCGGAAAACTATCGAAGGACAAATTTTTGGAATTTTCACTCTTCTTCAAAACGGTCCATGGACTTAAATCAATTTTTTCGAGATTCCACTGCAAAGGCCTGTTAGAGAATTTTATTCTCTTTAATTTGAGCGGAGGTTGAGCTCTGTACGACGATTTTTGGCGGAGTTATCAGTGTTCAAAGCAAAAACTGCACTTTTGACTTTAAAAATTGATAACTCGGGAAATAATAATCTTACAGAAAGTTTAAGGTGGGTTTTGGAAACTGCAAAATATCCTCTAAAACACCATATTACTTATTTTTTATGAAACAAATTTTTTCATTGCGAAAAGATCGTTCAACAATAAGGTAAAAAAACGCATATTCAAGGATATATGCTAAACTTGGGATATTTCAGGAAATAATCGATCGATACAGGATGTAGACTAAGATTTTTTAACCTCGGAGTATCCTTAACAAATCCTGAAAATTTCAAAGCATTCCGATTTTTCCTTCATTGTGTTCCGAACGGTTGAATTTTCCATTTTCGCTAAAAATCCATGGAGAATGCATTTTTTAGCTTTTATTCATTTTTCATGGTTGAACATTTTTTTTTTCATTAATAACCTGAATTGTTATTTTTTAAAAAAGAATCTCTGTGTAAAAAAACGAAAAAAATTGTTTCGAAAAAATTTTTTTTTTCATTTTTGTGTTTTTTCACACAGAGTGACTTTTCTTAAAAAATAACAATTCAGGTTTTTAATTCACAATAACTTCGTGTAAAAAAAACAAAAAATAAAAAAAAAATTTTATTCGAAATTTTTTTTTCTTTTTCAAATTTTCTTGTTTTTTCATACAGAGTAACTGTGAATTAATAACCAGAATTGTTATTTTTAAAAAAGTTCCTCTGTGTGAAAAAACAAAAAAATGAAAAAAAAAAACAAATTTTTTGATAAAATTTTTTTTGCATTTTTTCGTTTTTTTACACAGAGTGACTTTTTTAAAAAATAACAATTCAGTTTATTAATGAAAAAAAAATGTTCAACCATGAAAAATGAACAAAAGCTAAATAATGCATTCTTCATGGATTTTCAGCAAAAATGGAAAATTCAATCGTTCGAAACACAATGAAGGAAAAATCGGAATGCTTTGAAATTTGCAGGATTTGTTAAGGATACTCTGAGTTTAAAAAATCTAAGTCTATATTCTTTATCAATCGATTATTTCCTGAAATATCCCAAGTTTAGCATATATCCTTAAATATGCGTTTTTTTACCTTTTCGTTGAACGATCTTTTCGCAATGAAAAACATTTTGTCATAAAAAATGAGTAATAAGGTGTTATAGAGGATATGTTGCAATTTCTAAAACCCACCTTAAACTTTGGGTACGATCATTATTTCCCGAGTTAACAATTTTTAAAGTCGAAAGTGCAGTTTTTGCTTTGAACACTGATAACTCCGCCAAAAATCGTCGCATAGAGCTCAACCTCCGCTCAAATGAAAGAGGATCAAATTCTCTAAAAGAGCTTTACGATGGAATCATGGAAAAAATTTTATTCAAGTCCGTGGACCGTTTTGAAGAAAGTGAAAATTCCAAAAAATTTTCCTCCGATGGTTTTCCGACGTTTTCTGGAAAACTACTCATGATAAAAATTGTTTTTTTTTTCTATCCGTTAATTTTTGCGTCTAGTGTATGTAAACGTTACTAGAATAATTTTATTACTTTATCATCGTTTTTACAAGTAACTTTGTATTTTTTTCAGCTGGGGATCGTGGTTCCTGCGGATTTTGCTTATGTCTCCTATTTATAAATGCTGACAAATTAGTTTTGTTAACTCATCATCATTTTCACACTCCTAGTGCTTGTATAGGTCAGAACCATGTTACGTTCTGGCAACAACGCCCTCCATTTTCCTCGATGCTACCTAAAACAGACAAAACATAAATTAATTCAATAATCCTTTTAGCCAAACATACAGTAATATCACGTGGATCTCGAACAATCTAGACAAGTAATAAATAATTAGTGGGATAATTATGGGAATACAAATAAATACACGTACGAATATAAATACACTGTAACGAGGTTTTGTTGCTCTCGCCCACTCCCCGGCCCGTGCAACGAGCCCGCCACCGGGGAGCAACCTCCAAACCGGGCCTGGGCGCCAGGTACCGAGGTACCACCGGCGTTAGCCGGCTTTATTTTCTATGGTCCCGGCTCGGGGCGGCGGGTGTTAAACCCCAGCGGCGGCCCTCCGCTACACGACCGAGGCGGTCCGGCCGGCCCAGTCTCTTCCCAAGACATTTGGTAGAGGGGCGGGGTGGAAGGGCCGGAGGTCAGCCACCAAAACCGATCACGGTCACTGATCGACGCCGATGCAGGAAAAATAAGAACACGCGTTGCGAAATAATGACAATCGAGGTGTTTATTCCTTTCCTCGGGGAATTACAAATTCTTCTCGGTCCATTACCCTAACTGAGTCGCCAGCGAGACACAACGAAAGATACGGAGTTCCGGGTAGTGGGAAAGCGTAGATATCTCGTTCTTATGGTAATCATGTTTGGTGTGTAGGTAATCATGTTTGGTGGGTAGGTAATCGTGTTTCGTGTGTAGGTGATCGCGGGTGTAACGTAGATATCGTGTTCGTGGAGGCAATCATGTTCGGTGTATAGGTAATCGTGTTTCGTGTGTAGGTAATCGCGGGTGTAACGTAGATATCGTGTTCGTGGAGATAATTATGTTTGGTGTGTAGGTGATCGTGTTTCGTGTGTAGGTAATCGTCACAAGTATCGAACCAGGACAGGTAGTTACGTATTCGATGTGGGTAATTGCGGAAAGATTGACGGGCGAATATAAGCTACGAATATGGACAGTGTAATATAGCCGACGCAGGGCGAGATTCAAGACACTGTCTCGTTGCGTTAGCTCGGACCTTGCTTTTCCCGGAATTCTCGCCGACAACTCGGACTCGCAAACAATAGGCAAAGATAACAATAGACTCGCAAACAATAGACAAAGATAGCGACAGACAACCTCGAGCTCGCACAACATAAACAGAGCGCGTGAGAAGAGGCATATATTACCACACGCGCGCGACACGTACGCGGGGCCGAGTCGAAATTATTACGACATACTATGCTTACGCGACAAAGACACGGTAACGATCCTTAAAACTATAATTTGAATTTACTCGAAAATAATGGCATTCCTTAATCACTACTTAAACGCGGCAGAGGGGCAAACCAGCCGAGGAGCGTGAATGCGCGATTCCGAATTCGTTCGGATGCGCTCAAACTCCCGCGAGGTAGGAGGAAAAGGACCGGAA
>JAPYZJ010002001.1:0-23347 GCA_030522765.1 Ophioninae sp. B BG-2022a
AAAAAAACAAAAAAAAAAAAAAAAAAAAAAAAAAAAAAAAAAAAAAAAAAAAAAAAAAAAAAAAAAAAAAAAAAAAAAAAAAAAAAAAAAAAAAAAACAGAAAAAACATGCCGAACTTCCATTCCCAAATCGTGTATTTATTCCCAACGAAATTCAGCGAAAAGTACCCTCTATTGAATACGAAAAAAATAATTCTCCATAGATGAACGTACGAACCGCCTTCGAGGAGTCTCACTGTCAAAACCAATTCTCACGAATCCCAAAAGCTCTTGGATCCAATTTCCAAAAATCCGAGTCGTATTAAAAAAAGACCAAAAAATCGTTTCAGTACACGAACCATTTATTTTACAACGTTCATGCGAAGAAAGAAGCATAAAGTTTTTTTGCGCGAGCCCTCACCGGGCATGAAACGTCACTTCCGATGGACCTTCGAAAAAAAAAATTTTAAAAATCTTGAATTCGGCAGGATAATCATTTTCCTCCTGATACCGTCGTTCGAGGGTGTGTGCAAGGGTCGCCGTTTTTTCGATACCCCGACGCACACTTGTATCTGTATATATATATAATTCGGTGAGAAACACGATTGTATACGTGCGTTCGAGTGTTGCGCGAGAGTGTGCGAGAAAAATCGTCTCCGGGAGAAAGATCGTCTCGTATTCGAAAGAACTGCGAAAAACGCGAATGCGAAAACCGAAAAATCCGAAAAAAGGAAAAAAACAAAAAAAAAAAAGAAGAATAAAAGGTAACAATAAAACGAAAGGTGTCGCTCCTCAAGAACGAACGTGGCAAGGTTGCGGAGGTGGGGGAGGAGGGTGGGGGAGCTGTTTGTACGAGTAACGATACAGTGTTTCAGTTCTGTGCGGGCAAACCCCCTCGAAAGCCAATTTCGCTCGGAAACTAGCGAGAAACGTGCAAACTTTGGGAACTTTTGGAACGTGGCCCTGTTTTTCAAAAAGGACCGAAGAAAAGGGCCGAAGAGTGTTGCGCACGCGCGTGCGTTGTTTTTTTTCTTTCGAAAATTGTTTATTCTTCCTTTCTTGTTTTTTTTCCCTCCCTCGCCCTCCTCCCCGCGTCGTTTCTCGACGCGCCCGGTTTTTTTTTCTTTTTCTCGTACGATGGCGAGGGGGTAGGCCGTTGTTGTTCTTGTTGTCGTGCGCTTGTATCGAAGTCGCCGTGTTCCAATTAAAGAGGCCGACGGGGTTGTATCAGTCGTCGGCAAAATCAATGTACCTGAGAAAAACCGGAATCCTCGTGCTTCCGAACCCAAACAAACCCCCCTCGGCCCCTCATCCTGGCCCTTTTCAACCGATTAATCGAGTTTATCGCGGATGTATCGTTTGGTATCGATACGCACGAAGGAACGTGGCCCGAGTGGGTGAGGCGACCACCTCCCGGGAAACAGCTTCACGAAATTTGTTTCTCAAGGGCGTGTCATTTTTCACAGTCGAATACACGAAAATTCATACTTGAGCTCTTGCTTGAAAATGATAAATACCGTGTTTCAGCGATTTTCTACTTCTTTCTACTTCATCGACGTTCCTCTCAATCCTTATAATTTAATTAGCCCGAAAGACCTCTAGGGTGGTAAAACGGCGAGCGTAACAGAGAGAACGAGTCGGTATCTCTCCTTTTCCCTTTTCCGTTGATGCCCGTTTCCAACGAGAGCGATCCTCCGTCCCCTTTTCCGGGCTGAGCGGCTAGCGCTCTTCCCCGGCGCTAGCCCTTCCCCGTCGACGGGCCTCCAACGGGACTCCGCATCCGTTCTGACTTTTTGTTTTCCCCTATATTCGAGCCCTACGGAAAATCTCTGGATCGCAGAACACGATTCGCGTGTACACGTAAGAGGGACGCGTACGCCGGGAGTGCAAGTGAAAAGCGCCGTTTCGGAAAAATGTCCGTCCTCCGGTGGGCGCCGAGTGGATCGAGGATGAGGTTCTCGTCGGCGGTTGGCGAATCGCTCGGGTTGCCATGGAGAACGCTGTCGGGGTGGTAGAGGCCGCGACCCTCCCGCGACCCTCCCGCGACCCTCCCGCCCTCTCTTCCTCGTCCGGCGAGTGAGCGCGCGCCTCTCCTCCGCTCGGATATACGTCACGCTTATCGCGAGTACGTATCGCCCTCCGCATCCGGATGTGACGTCGTGGCCGGGACCAACGGGAAACCGGCAAATTCCTGTGGGAAATTCTTCCTCCGCGCTCTTTTTCGAGAAGAGTCGAAAAGTGTTTCGTCGCTGCGGAGAGAGAAAGCTCATCGGGATGTTCCTATCGATACGAGGATCGTTTCGCTCTTTCCCGGATTAGACGCGAATTCTTCCCAACCGATGCTTCAACTTGAACGAGACTACCTTTTCAAATGTTCCGCCAAAAAAATCATGCTCGACTCTGATCGTGATTTCTTATCAAGACCGTTTGGAAGAGAGACGAAACGGACGCGGCTGCTCGCGTTTGCGATACGCGAGACTCTCGGTACACTACTTTTTTAAACTTGTCGGAACGCTTGTTTGGGTTTGTTTGATTTTGTTGGGAACTAATGTTTCCGATGTTTCGCGACGGATGCCGGTTTTCGCGCCTCTTCGATCCGGCGCTAATTTCGGCACGACGACTAATGATAACGGAACAGATTTGGAGGTTACCTCGAGGACGTTTGACATTAAAAGAAGTAAGCGGGAGGCTTCCTTTTGGCGAGCGTTCGAGGCGAACGTTTCCCCTTGTGGACGAGCCGCGAGGGGTTATCGATTCCTTCTACCAATCAGGGCACTCGAGACGCCGTTTCGTCTCTTCTCTCTCTCTCTTCCTCTCTCCTGGCTGACAATCGCACGGTGGATCGACTCAGCGATCGTACTCGGATTCGCATTTTCATCGAAGCACGTTTCTGTACACAGGATGGCCCAGAGTTCCTATCTGGCACGGTTCCGACCCTGTAAGCGAACCGCCATCTTTTTTTACTTCTCGAAAAGAGGCACGAGGCGAAGAGGGGCTGCCTCGAATTATGGCCGAGAGTTTAGTGGAAAAGTTCTGGAAAGATTCGCTGCGAGAGTGTTGACGCGATAACCATAAAAACACGATAGCCCGAATAACTGCGCGTTCAATTACGATTTTCCAAAAAAAAGTGTGTCAAGTGAAACCTGACAAGTATTTGGGAGAAGGAAATAAAATGCATACACGGTACAGGTTGTAAATCGTGATGCTTCGTTAGTAACGAGTGATCCAGTCTCCTGCACCATCGATAATCGCTTCGTCAACTTTTGCCTGTGCGTACTTTTTGTCAACTGTTCCAACCAAATCCGACGATCTTTACAAATAAAGAATTCGTTTCCTCTCGCGGTCTTCGATCTTCATTGGACACTCGTGACAACATCCACGAGCAAACAGTGGCTTCCCGGAGCTGCCTGAACTTGGCCATTCGATTTGACTTTTCCATGTATTTTATTTCAATCGTTCGTAGGTCGTTTGTAGACGATTGTGAGATCAATTGAAACGTTTGATGAAAGAAACGTTCAATTGCGCACCGAATGACATATACTTTTAACTCTCATCGTTCGAGTAAACAATTATTTTGCAAAGGTTTTAATTGCTCTCTCAATGAAAAACTCGATCGATGAGCAAATGAAACTCAGGAACCATCGGAAAATGAAATTCGTGTAGCCGACTGCCGGTGGCGCAGTCGGTAACTTACCAATAACTTTCAACTCTCATTTTGAAATAGCAAATGCTCTCACAAGCGTTCAATGATTTTCAAATTCAATCGCAAAAATCCACAAATGATTGAAATAAAAAAATTAATAAAAAATGTATTGGTGTTGGTAACTTATCGATAATTGATAACACGCTCCCACAAACGATTAGATAGAGAAAGAATATGGTAAATATCAGAGTTCGACCAGAGTTCAATCGGAGCCAAAAATAATCTCACGGGTTAACTAGCGTCACCTGGGGATGGAAAACGGAATTAAAACGTACCGACAAAACACGGCTCATTTGGATGCACAAGAGTAGCGCGGAGTGCCGCTCGCCTCGCATCAATCGCTGGCTACGGTCGATAAAAATATCGAGAACAATACGAATCTCTGATTTGATAGAGTCTATTGCATCGAGAGATCTAAATTCCCGAATGTGACATTTTCAAATGTAATGTCGTTTGACAGAGCGGTATTATTGCCTGAACGCTTGGAGTATTTGAATCTGTATCGTCTTGCCGGTAAAATATGACGTCGATAAAAGAGAGGGTCAGCGCTTCGAGTGTCCACCCCGGACAGATGGCGTTTTGCGAATTTAACGATGAAATATGAGATAGTCGAGCGTCTGCTTATCTTTTCGTTTCGATTGCGCTTTGTTCTCGTCTCAAAACATTTTGAAAAATAGAAAAAAAAGAAAAGGAAAGACAACGAGACGCAATTGCGTCGTCCTCTTACGCCCGTTTCGCGCGATAGTACGGATCGCTGGCAGAGTCGCGCGAAACCAGATGGACGAACAATCCCCGATGGCGAGGATCGCGAATGTGCCGAAGGAGCGTTCGTAATCGAGGCATTGTCTTCTTTTTTTTCAACATTACTCCGAACAATACAGACCAGTATACTCGTGTCGCGTAGAATCGCTCCGTTGTGTCTCACGCTACGAATCCACGCCGTCACCCAATCTCGAAGCTGAGCTCGTTTTTTTCTTTTCTTTTTTCGTTTATTTCTCCCCGGTTTTCGCGCTACCTCACGAATTATTCAACGAACCATCCGTAGCCGGTAAGATTAAGGGCCAAAAGGAGGTAAACGATTGATTCTCGTAATGTCTCGTCGCGTATTTCCCCGGACCGTTGACTCGATCGCGTGAGTGAAAAATTGCCCCTTCCTATTTATTTTCTCGTCGGCCCGTGATCCTCAACGATATTTGCTCATCCCCGCGATCGCTCGGAGAAACAACGGATTTTAGAATTACCCAAAAGTCTTATTCACTCGTATCACTTTCCGTGGCTACTGACAAGCTAAGAAAGTGGAAGGACGAATTAATCATGTTTTGGACAAACATATACGCGCTCTCGCCTCATATCGAAGCGTTACTGAAAAAAGAGGTAAGACGGCAAAGAGCAACTAGACTATCCTGATTTCTCAATAATTTTTCGAAAATTCTTCATTATTTTGCAAAAAAAGGGAAGAATTCTAGAACTTTCCATCCTTCGGCACGTTTCGTTGAACCAAAGAAATGAGAAACACTATCAGCCGACTCGAACCGACGCTCTGTAAAAATCGAGCGTCGAAAGAAATACAAAATTGGAGTCGAGACTGATTGACTTTTTGGTTTTGTCGCTTCGCTTGTTGGCGCTAAATAAAAAAGCAGTCTACGAGATAAGTTGGTTTTGTTTGTGGTTTTGGTTGTGTCAATGAACAAAAGCAAAAGAGAACATTGCCGACCAATGGGAATAATGCTCTAGAACTGTCATCGAGCATTTTAAAAAAATCTATCGTTCGAATCGTTTCTGTTCCAAATTTTAGTTTTGTTACCCTTTGTAACGTTGAATGAAGAAACACAAGGTACAATGTTCCGTTCTATCACGTAGGATGTCAGCCTTCAAGAGCTTATGGACCAGGAAGAGATCGTATCGGAATGCAGAAGTCAAAACAAGAAACTCGTGGATTAGTAAGAATATTAAAAATACTGGATGGAATCTGAAAGAACCGAGCGTAAACGTTTAAACTCTTTTCTCTCCTAGTCTGAGCAAGCCTGAGATAATGAAGGAATTGGTCACCCTGACTACTAAGGAGCCATCCGCCGAGGCGGACGAACGAAGTCGCTACAAGTATTCCAATGTAGCTTGTGAATTGTTGACCTGCAACGTTCCGTCCCTGAACGAGAAATTGGCTGGTGACGAAACACTGCTGGCCAAGCTGTACTCGTTCGTCGACACGGACGAACCGCTGAATCCTCTGCTGGCGTCGTTCTTCAGCAAAACTATCGGTATTCTTCTGACAAGGAGGAGCGATCAGGTAAGACGTCTCCGCCGAAAACTTCCGGATACACGGTCGCACTCAAAAACGGTACTAATCGCATTTCTTTTCGTTTTTGTCTCTCCTTCCACCTTCCCGATCCGCTAGAATTGGTACTCCTACCAATTCATGTGTTTCCACGTTCTAGAGTTTCTCAAGAGTCGCGAAAAGTGCGTCGATCGATTATTGCAGCATTTAGAGACATCGGCAATAATGGACCTGGTGTTGAAACTCGTGACTAAACCGGAGGGAAGCAATATGCGACAGAACGTACTTAACGTGAGAAACGATTGTTTTTTTTTCATACAAGCGAATATAGTGTACGAACCCGGCAGTTTCATTCATGGTTTTGTTCGCCAAGTGGTTGGATGGGGAAAAACTCGTGCAGCGATTGATCAAGCTACTTTCGCCCACGGTGCCAGCTGACAAACACGCGAACGCTGCACAGCTTCTTTGCGACATGATCAAATTGGCGCGATACTTTCGAGTAACTTGCACCGAACGCACCGAACCCGATCCGATTTTGAATACGCTTGAGTCGTGAGTATCACGTGTGTATTTTTTCGTTTCTATCCGTGATTATACGAGCAACCGATCTCTTCAGGGACGAAACTGTGAGTCTATTGAGCGAGACTATCCTGTCCGGCGAGCCGGTGGAGAGCAGCATCGTTGGAGGGGTCCAAGTTCTTCTTGTACTTCTGGGCCACGAGACGAACAAGTGAGGCTCGCTTGGTTGGACCTATTTCCGAAAAAAAACTTATCGATTCTTTATTCGCGTCTTTCTTCTCTCGTTCAGTGCTGGAAACGAAGGAGAGACACAGGGCAACGGTGCGGGTGAGGAAACGCAGGACGAGGAGTGTCGGGTTAAAATTCAAAACGCAACCCTACCGTACTTGGAACTCTTTCAAAAACTCTTACTCAATCCACCACCCGTGAGCCTCATTTTTTACAAATTGCACTAGCGATTTTTCCTTCTTCATTGATCAAGAGAATTACATCGAATGGGTTTTCAGAAGCCTCCGGTGAAAACAACAGCCGGTCTGTTGACTAGCCCCTTGGGCAACACGCGCCTTCACGTAGCAAAATTACTCGTCGCGCTTCTCCATAATGAGAATATAGAAATATTCAAGAAGCTGGCACAACTCGGAACATTCCAGATTTTGTTGGTAAATTTCGATCCGAGGAATAAAATTACACGAGAAATATATATATATATATATATATATATTGGCCATGTTGGGCTTGTCATTTACCGATCTGTATCCTTTCAGGACTTGTTTTTCAAGTATTCTTGGAACAACTTCCTTCACACTCAAGTCGAACAGTGTCTAGCGTCCGTGATCAACGGTGATTGGCAAGAGAACAGCGAAACCGTTTATTCTCACGTACGAACGCAAATATTGAATATTTAAAATCCTTTCTTCCAATGAGAACTTCCTACTGAGAACTCGTGAATGTTGCGTTGCAACTGACAATCAAAAGTATACATCGATCCTCTATTTTTCAAAGTCATAACCGAATCGCTCAATCTGCTTATCGCTGTAGATGTTCGTGGAATGTAAATTGACCAGTCGTTTGTTGGATGCTTGGAACCAAAACCAGAATACGCAGTGAGTCGAACATTCAATGATTTAACCCAAATACGTTGAGCCGATCTGACGGCGAAATTGTGTGTTCAGAAATAAAGAGACGAACGTCCGACAAGGCTACATGGGACACCTGATCAACATCGCTAACAATATAGTAAAGCAGTGCAAGAAAAATCAGGTCTTATCGGAATACCTGAAAACGAATCCGAGCCCAGAGTGCGCGAAGCAATGGGAGGAACTCGTCACCACCGAATTGGACGAAATCAATAAAATTCAAGAACTCGAACTGGTAGGAACGACGACTATGAAATACGAATGTTCCATTGATCGATAATTGGCACATGAACATAACGAAAATTCGCAATTGATTTGCATCTTGAATAATTATCGAAGGGTGGGAAACCTCAGCCCTACACGACAGGCACGGATGATCCCAACGACGAGTACAATTCTTATGGTCAGGACGGTTATGTACAGCAGGTTTACGCGAATTATCAGGGACAACAGATGACGCCGTATCTCATCGAGGAATGCGGTTATCACGACGATGACTTTAACGATCGAGACACAGCCTTACAGTAAGTAGAAAGATACTTGAGGAAAGCGTACGATCAATTTAAACCGAATAATCTGATACATTCTAAACAAAATCGATCTATAAAGCCACTCTATGCTTAGCAACTCAATCGACCAATTAACAACCATGCCGTTCACCGTGAACGAGGAAGACCTCGATAAAGGCGAGGACATGTTCAATAAGGTGAGAGTTATAGCAGAAAATAATAATTACGCGAGCAATCCCGACCAAAGAAAACGCGGACTGATTGTCACAGTGAAACAATCCTTAATCGAATTATCCGAAAAGATTTGTCAGCAGAAACAAAAAGCTGGTTTGGATGAGAGTGGCGGAGCTGTTGAGTGGGGAGACGACGGTGAGCTCACTTTCCAGACGGTCATAGACAAGCGTGATTGGTCCTCGAAACAACAGCATCACGATTCAAATTCCTCCGACGAGGACGAGGACACTCGAGAGATGAACATGGAGCCAGACTCGACGGATCGTGAGTTCGATTGTTCATTCGCTTATTCATTTATCCCCACAAACCTTCAAACTTTACATTTATAATATTAGTAAGATAATTCACTTCTTTTCATCGGAACTGATTTCCATCGATAAGTACACAATCATAGGCGTAAATGGAAGCCCGAAGATTTCACGAAATTTATTCTTTTTTGCTGGTCGTTTCAGCGTGGGGATCGACCGAGCAATTCACTGGCGTGCTGCCGCGCGTGAATCCGTGGGACGTGGCGCCCGCCGATACATCCGAGTATACGGGTTGGGCGAATTTCGATAATTTTGAAAATCCACCGAACATGACGGAATCACTGAAGACGAGTGGGTCTGTACCGGCGTGTTCGACAGTCAGCGCCGAGTTGACAACCGCGACGATCGCAGCCTCGTCGGAAGCAGCGAACGTCGTAAAAACCGTCGCCGCGTTGCCTGCGGAACCGGCCGTCACATCGGAAGTTATAAAACCTGCGAGTACCACGGAAACTACAAGTGCCAATATCACTAAGGACGAAAGTGCGGAAAAATCGGTCGTTGAGATTGCTACTGTCCAAGAGCAATCGAGGAAAGCTCAGATCTCGGTTGCACCGGCTAAAGCTCAAAAACAGCCCGAATCGGACGTGGCTGAAAAAAATCCCGAACACCTCCAACAGATTAAAGAAATCTCGGATAAGTGCGCGAAACTTGAGATCGTGGAGGAACCACGACCAAAAGAGGATAAATCAGAGGCTACAGCCGAATCAGCGGAAAAAACGGACGGAGGTCCTAGCAACGTTGTTCCTATTGCGACAACGACCGCCGAAAAAAAATCCGAGGATTCGACGAGATTCGAGAAACCGGAAAAATGCGACAAGCCTCAAACAATGCTGTAAAAAAGAAACACGATAAAAAACATAATCGATTATCGTTCAGTTGGTGACCCCCTCAGTTGTTGATACTTGACGATATCCCGAGTCTAAAAAATTTCCTTGCAATAATATGTAGGATTTAAAGAAGACTCGAGCCCACCGTCAATCTGCCCCCTCCCCCTTTGCCGCGCCTCTCGCTGTTCGGAAATTGTAAATCATATCAAACGAATTAATTTACCGTGTCTAAAAGTCTACATTTTCAAATAACGAATGTTTCGAGCGAGAGTATTCCGTACTTGTTTCATCGAAAAAGATACAAATAATGGTACGAGGGATTTACATTGTGATGCTCAAATGCTTTAGAAAGGCAGAAGAATACGATTGGTTCGATGTACGTATTCAAAAGTTTCACTTCGTTTGATAAATATTTAATTATTCACTCAGTAGCGACTATAAGAGATTCGAAAGAAGGGAAAAGGAAAAAAATGTATCTCAAGCTTGTCACTTTTTGTGAAATAAATATAGATATATATATATATATATAAATGTATACGTATATATACGTCTGTACACACGTATGAATGTGTGTGTGTACATGCATATATACGTGCATCTATGTATATACAACGTATCAACTTGTACAGTCGAATGTGAATATACAGTACCAGGGAATTTGGAATAAGTGGATCGAGGCGGCGGTGTAACATGATCGAATAAATAACGCGATTACTTAAAATCTCGTTTTGAAATCATTATTACCTAATTCTATTTCTTTTTTGTTTGTTTGCATACACTTGTACGTTAAATCACCGGATGGAGTACATGGCCATTCGTGAAACGAAATACATACGGAACGTTTCGCGCGCAATTATGACGACTGTTATATACTGCAGTTCTACACAGGCTTCTATCGTTTGTTCTCTTTTGTTCGTTCTATTCTCGGCGTTTTCGACTGTTTAAATGACAATTACAATTAATAGAGAGCGGTGATTAATTAGGCAAGAAGAAATAATGGCCTCGGAAGGAACCTCGTCAGGTAGCTTAACATTCGTTTTTGTACCAATCGCAAAACTTTACACTCTGTTTTTATTTGTCTTCGCGATCGAAGAGTTCGAAGCTGAATGATGATGGAGTTACATGTATTGTCGCGTTTTTTTTTTTTTTGGTGCCTGCGAATTCTCGGTTGACAAGGCTTTCGCAAAAGTGTATTTCACGATCGCGTTTACTGTGGAGGTCGAAGGGGCTGCTTCAAGACTCGAGCCACCAGAATAGGTATTGTATCTGTTCCTTTAGTCTCTCAAAGGAAGGAGCGATTAAAATTGTCAATGAATCGTTTTATTCAATGATTCTGTGATTAATTATAAAAATATTTTGATCGAGACTCGCGAAGTTGTCTGACAAGATTATTTACTATACTGGAGAGGAGAAGGAAAACGCTGGAAGCCACCCTTGGGGTTTGCACGCGTTTTAAAAAAACGTGACGTTCACGCGAGTCAGTACTGCACGGAAGAATGCCGATCCGAAGTGGAAACAAGCTATACATCGATCGATACGGATAAATATAGAATCGTGTAAAAGATTGAAGAATCTTCAACCAAAAATACAAGTTGATGATTTTGAGATTCCCAATGTGACTTGGTGAACGAGAGATTGGTAGTTGAGAAAAAAAAAATGGATACGGATGGTAAAAAAAAGTGTTTAATTTCAGCGACTGGCATCGTCAAAAATTCCGAAGACAGATGAAAGTGTGATCACACATGTTTCTCGTGTTGTCGGTTCTTGTAACCTATTACGATCGTCATGTCTCGCACAGTGCTTCGTAAACGTGTCGAGAATCAATTGAGCCGCGGAACAGGGATCTCAATTTTCGTTTTATTCCTTAACCGAGCGAAATTATTTGTACTCTTCGTCGATGTGAATATACGCATCCGGTTGAAGCGGGGAAATCATATAAATAGGTATAAATGCACACTCGAAGATATTACGACGTATTTGACATCGTCAAGGAAGCGAATAATTATTCGGGTCAATCTATCGGCGAATACGTGAAAATAATTAATATCATGATCGGCTATGGTTGCTTTTGCACCGTTGTTGAGTTTTATGCCGAATCGCTGGAATCGTCTTTCGAATAAATTGAACGGCACTTTTTCCCGCAAAAGGTACCACGTCAATATTTTCTCGAAATTTCCAACTACAAGCAAAGTATTCAAGTGCAGCCTCGAGTGGAATCAATTGGTTACTCTCTTTAGCGAATAATACAAGCACAGTTTTCATTTAACCAACGTGCTAATTTTTCCAACAGCGGAAATAATGAATACGTTTCTCTTGTTTGGAGATCGTAAATATGAACAAACCGTGACTGTGTTTCAGATATGGTTGGATCATCCGATTTTTAAAGAATCCGCGGTTTTACAAGATCAATAATTCACTCAACGATTCGTTGAAAATATGTTTCTTGCTCTTCCTCTTTTTCGTCGTTACAACGACGCTTGACAATTCAGAGGTCAATCATAAATCGATTATACACGTACACAGTTAAAAAAATAAAACTTGGAGCGATCAATTCTCGTGTATGTAATACTAATTTCGATCGATACCATCTTCTCTCAACCTCGTCAATGATATATATATATATATATCATTCATATTGCTGATTCGAACGATCAGTATTCCACTTTCTTTCTTTTTATATTTTTCGCATTTCTTTAGTACCAGGACCCAGATCCTCCGATTGTTCGGATCTCGGTACGAGTCCCAGTTGCAACGGAACACAATTGTTGAAAGCTAAATTCGTTAATTAAAATTACATCATGAGTTATTTGAGTTGAACACCGAACTCATCTATACACACTACTAGAACTCTCTAGATAACGCGCTCTCTCTCTCTCTCTCGCTCGTACTCACGTTCTCTCTTTCTCTCCCGCTCTCTCTCTCTCTCGCTCTTTTTACATATTGAACATTTTTTTCATTTTTCGTAGTCGAGTCTTTGACTTTACACAATGTATGTTAATCGTAAATTGCTAGTTTAATTCTCGTCTTTAATACTTGGAACATTTTCTTCGTGTACGCGGGTTCGCCTGTGTATGTGTGTGTGTGTGTGTGTGTGTGTGTGTGTGTGTGTGTTTTCAAAGACAAACGCGATTTTTTTTCACTTGAAAATTCAAGGTAATTTACTTCAAATCGAGCTCGAATTCGGGGCTCTCGAGAGTGAAAGGTTTGAGATTTTCGACCACGGGTGTTTCGTCCGGATCAATGCGGATTCTTATTTTGTTTGTTTCTAGGGATCGGGGCAGAGTACGCTCGAGTTCCTCGCGAAAGGAGGCTTGTGAGAGGGGGGTATAGGGTACATATATTCGTACAACATCGGGACTGGGTTGATGGGGTGTCGCGCGTGGCGTCGGCAAGCCACCGCTACCCGAGCTACCTTCGGATACGTTGCTCTGAGTATCGAGGCTATTATCGAGAGCTTGGGAACGGGTCGCCGAGCTAAATACCGATAAATCGGCGGTCGATGTTACGGAAGTATCGGCTAGCGAGCGACGCGAGCCGTGGGGCGATCCACCGTCGTCCAAGCTCGGATCGAGCGAAAACTTGCTTCCTGCAGATAGATTCCGCGCGGTAATAAATTGACGCGACGATATCCCGGCTGGTGTCTCCAGCCGTATCGAGGCACGAGCTCGTCATTTTATATGTGCGGAAACAATCATTATTCGACGCGGTTTATCAACAATACACACAATCACAGTTATTTCATTTTTCTTTCTTTTTTCGTCTACACATTGTAACACTTGATTCAAACGAAAAGAGACTTACCGGTAAAATCACCGCCGCTCGAAGCGTCCGCCGGTGTCGGACTGTTCCTCGTGTCCTCGAGCTCTTCGGCCATTGTGCGTCGTTGCACCACTGACTCTCTCATCGTGTGCTGAGCATCGCTGAATTCCTCGGCTCGCCTTCCAACCTGTACGATTATTAACGATCATAGTTGACGCCATCGTAATTACCGTAGCACACGAAACGTGTGAATATACCTTGCTCGTGAACGAAGGTTCCTTGAATGTTCCAAAGGGGAATCGCGGTAGTTCGGCTGGCAATGGAACGCCTGGATAATCGAGTTTGGCCCTCTTGAGTTCCTCGGCACTTCTCTGCATTGTATTTACAACTGTGTCGTCGTCGTACCGAAAGTCTTTCTCCAGCTTGATTTGCAGGTAATTACAAAACTCGTCGAGTCCCTCCAGGGCCATGAGATAACGCTTGTGAAGCTTCATTATCGTGTAAGCCATTGCCGAGAGTATACGATCGCCGTCCAGCAAGAATATGTCCCATATTCGAAGACCCAAACTCACGGGTGTCTGCAAAGATCGTTGTCATTTTATTCCACTTTTTATTCGTTTTGGAAAGAACGATCGAACGGTTGAGTAAAAAAAATAGACTCACCCGCTCTTGAAACACAACGAAGAACCATTTCAGCGAATAGAGGATGGAATCACATCCGCACTTGTCCAGCTTTCGCTTCAACTTCGGTAGGAATTTGTTCATTATTTTGTCATGGTGCTCGATAAAACGATTCAATTTGGGAAATCCGTCGATGTAAAAGCCTGAAACGAGTGCACGAATCATCGTATTACCTCGAACGTTTCTTGCATACGCAACGACAGAAACGTGTCGAGAAATAACGGAGAATTTCGACGAATAGCTCAAATTTTTCAAACTTTTTATCATTTGGTTGAGAAAAACAAAATCAGCGGTAGTTTTTTTGTTACGAAGCTCTGATTTTTCTCGACGCGATTTTTTTCGGCACAGCCAGGATGAGCATCGTTAGTTTTTTGCAATTAAAAAAAAGGATTTTTCAAAACCGCAGTGTTAATATTGAGTTGCGTTATACAAGCAGGCTTGAAACAACGATAATAGTAGTGCCGGATTAGCCATATAGCAGGCGTACATGTAGGCTACAGGCCTCGCGTCTCAGGTAACATCTGACTGGTATATTTCGGTATAAGTGACTGGTATATTTCGAATACTTTGGCAGTTAAAATTTCTTACACGGGAAACGATGTTACGAAAATCCCAAACTGTCGTCAGTACTTACCAAAATGATTTGGAAGAAAGCCTAGGCAACGTACTTGTGCATTTGCCGGCCTACTTGAAACAGATGTAGCTGCTGATATTTACAACGAAAAATAGGCTTCGGGAACTGCAGTTTTACAAACTTATAATGAAAAATTAATCAAAGTCGTGTTTTCCAAATGTAGCCTCTTACGTGTTTACTTGTCCTCTATTATCACAGACTGCAGAGCAGAACAATGTTTTTCGAAATAAGCGAATGTAAAAAAATTATCTCAAGGGACAAGATCGTTCGAACAATGTCGCCGTAACAATGGATTTGCGTAGCGTTAGCGCTAAACTCTCCCTGTAAATTGCGATAAAATTTACTACCGGCCCCGCACTGGCTTAATCCGGCACTGAATAATAGTGGTATCAAATCGTCCAAACCATGCATGCTGTACTTCTTATCTGCGAGAAGAACGGACAGTCCCCAAAAAGCGTCCTCCTCGTCCATGTAGAGTAAAAGCAAACCCGCTAATACCGACATTCCCTGGCAATATCCGACTTCCATGTTGTACATGCTGTATGCGGCGAGCACGTAGAACATGGAACGTTGCTTGATACTGTAGCGCTCTCTGAAACAGAACAGGGAAAAACCTATCGATCGATCGCTGCTAACCATGCGTGGCCGAACCGTAGATGAGAATTACCACCGTCACTCAGGATTACCTATAATTAATATGATCTCTGTATTGTCTCGCAACGTCCGCGTCGATCTGCCTTATCTCGGTGGACCATTGTCTGGCGAGTTGGAGCATCTCGTTGTATTTGCCAGCCTGTTCCTGCTTCAAGGTTTCAACGCCGAGCAGGAGAGTCCATACGCGGCCCCTCAGTCTATTGGGTATCCCTTTGTATATCCTACGTCTGAGCTTCTCCTTGGTCGACGCGCCGTTCCAGTCTTGCATCATTTTTTCCCACTTTTTCAGTCTCTCCATTTCGACGTGGCGTATCTTCAGATCATTGGTGTCCATAGCATTTGGCAAACGCTTGTCACTGAAAGCCAAGGGAAACCGTAGATAAAGAGGCGGAACGGAAAGAAGCAAAAAACAGCACAGGATTAAGCCGGCGCAAAACTCTGCTTCCGTTTAGGGTTTAAAATATCATTTTTACATTCTTGTCGCTATTAATGCTCGGATGTAACACTAACCAAGTCAATTATCTTCCAGTTTACTTTTTATACACTAAAATTCAGTAATTGTTGAGGACAAGCTAAGACGCAACAAAATGGGTATATCGTGGAAACACGACTCTGATGACCTCTCCGTTATAAGTTTAGTCCGATTTATATTCTACCTAAGCGCAAGATTGCCAGATACACCAAACCTGTAGCATTCGCCCTTACACTGGTCAAACCGATATGGGAAAAATGCAGTGTTTTCTACTTACTGTATGAAACCGTATCTGTCGGTCGTGTGATAGACTTCATAAGCAGGATCTTCCCACGCGTCAATCTGTACACCGTTCTCTCTGCCTCTGTCGTAACAGCTGAATATTCTGTCGCGCTCCGCGGCGGACCGCTTCAGTAGCTCCTCTTCGTTCATTCCGCGAATGTGCGTTTCGAGTTTTGTCGGAACATATCACCGAAGGAAAAAACCGTCCGCCGTTTTTCATTGATTTTCCAGAATCTGAAATGGTGCGATGCAAAAGTATTATTTCGATCGTTCTTTCCTAAGAAAATTTGAAACGTGCTTCGAGTTTGGGTCTCGCCGGCTATATCCAGCTGTTGAGTAATTTTGTTATCAATTGGCAGTGTGGATGTTGTTGTGACAAACACGAGTATATCATATCCGGATACGCGGAAAAGGTTATAAACGCATCATCATACGCTGAAGCACGGTTATCGGTTATCTTCGCGTTTGCGGGCGTATACGAGATGATTATTCCTTCGGGGGAAAAAGCCACACGCTGAATAATAACTCACCATTCTCGTGTCAGTATCATCGTTGTGACAGGCATGAAAGTCCTCGACAGTGCGGTGTATCTCATGTTACACGATCTCAAGAGGTTTGTGGGAGTTAGCTGGGCTGACGATAGTTTTGATTCATCTAGTCATTATTCTGGCGTAATTCTGGCCATGGGCCAGATGCTTTTTGCAGTAGCGATTGCAAAATGTCGAAGAAAATAGGGTATCCGTGAAAAAAACGTGAGACTCGAGCGGTGCAAACAGCGAGCGAGATTCGGACACTTCAGAATTCCAGGCTTTGCGTTATTGCTTGTCTCTCTCACGCATCAACGCTGCGCCTGCGGCCTTACGACCCCTTGACAGACGGACGCCGTGACGACCGTGCGCAGCTGGGATGGCGCTGTTGCCGCCCGGAGCACCACTGCACACGATCGCAGTGCCGTGGCCTGTCGCGCTGTTACTGTCCTCAATCTGCATACGCCTACTTCAGATAGCCATCCAGATATAGGGGTTAGGTCACCTAACCTCACCTAACCAGAAAAGTGACACCAAACTTAGGTGTCACTTTTCTGGTCTAATCAACCCTGTTGTGTGCGAACCAGTGAGTTCGATGTGTTGTTGTTGTTTCATTTGCCCTCCTTCCGTATTCCGCGCAAACTCTTTGAGGTTAACCGTACAACAATGGTGACCAAGAATACCGAGTTGCGGAGACTCCGTCCCGCCGAATTTTACAACTTTGCGTTGATCCTTAATCCCTCGGAGAACTGGAAGAAACTCGTGAGCGTCGTTACCGAGGATACCGCGGATGGCCCGAAATTCAACGGGGAAACAATATCGTAAATGCTCTTCGAAATTTCCTTAACGTTCGTCAACTTCCGTCTCGATAATTTGCGTCGTACGCCTTGTCGACTTTCTTTGGTAGAGTAATCGAACAAGCATCGCGGCACGAGCGCAAGCCGGCAGCGGCAATTTTCCTGGAAGAATGGGCGACAATGGGACGCAAGAGGCCCACCCTCGGACTCTTGCTCGACCTGCTAATGAAAGCAGAGCTCTTCAGAGCAGCCGATTATGTAGCTGAAGAAATATTGAAAAGTATGTTTTTGATACTGATACGATACTTGCGCAGTCTCTTTAGAAAAGAGACTTTTCCGATATGGTTGTACCGCCTGCCAGTGCACTTTTATACTTGGATTATTCTACTTGGCTAATTTCCTACAACTCCTTTGAATTTCCTCCATTCCCTATGGTGAACGTCTCGTCTCGTACGGGAAGAATAAATTAATTGCTCCGTTATGCCCGTACCTAACAGTCGAAGCTCCGCCGAGGCCGTCCTACGGACCAGCAGTTCCAGTGGACGTGGAAGGAGCCCTCGCGGCGTTACTGGAACAACAAAGCGCGGCGACCGAGTCGGACAACGTGAACTATTCGTCCGAAGCCGCACGTGCAGGATCGTCGATGAATCTGTCACGCGTTCATTATCCGATGCATCTGTTAGAGACGCAGGAGGACAATTGCGCATTGGTCGGAGAAAACGACATAGGTGTGATGGAGATACGTTGCCGGGAGGCTCGCTCGATACAGGATCTCGAGCATGCTGGGGCGCGGCGTTTTGCGACCGGAAGCGACGACGTATTAGCTGATTTTGAAAAATCAAATAATTTACCGATGAAACAACCGGAGCACAGGGATGATTCGGAAATTTCGGATTTAATTAAATTCAGCGAGGAATACGTGCGATCCGATTTGATGAAATTTTCATCCGCGGATTTAGACCGGAAAGACGGAGTGGAGATGCGCGAATCGATGCTCCCAAATTTTGCAATTTTGCGAGGTGATTCCTCGACCGACATCGAACACGAGGAAACGAGGAAAGAGGAGGGAGATAAGGATTCCCGGATGCCGAGAAGAACGACGTCCGGTGTGCCCTTCATACGGGAATTAACTTCGCAGGAGTTACCAGCGATGTTGAAAGACATTCGGGTCAGCGATCATTTCCACCGTGAGTTGGCGACTTCCGAGTTACCGGCTTGTATCAATGATGCTAGCGGTTTTCACACTCCGGAAGTCTCCACGTATTCATCGAACGACAATAATTCATACAGCGATTCTTCTTCCTCGATACTCCAAGACACGTCCGAATCGCACGTGGAATACTCGGGCAATGATGACCTGGACAATAATATTCGCGGAGTCGTTCTTCCGGTACCGGTTACCATTTTCGATTCGCAACAACTACCTGTCACGGTTTTGGAGTTTCAAAAAAGGTGATTGCGCTTGGAGAGTGCATCCTGATGGCACTTTCCTTGTTGCAAATCCAAAACAATATTCATGTATTTTCTTGCAAAATTGTTACGTCTCCTAGAGAAACGCCGCTGCGAATGTTTCTTGGGTTCAAGAAACCGCTATAACACTGTACATAACTGATAAGCTCCAAGCTAAGTTCAGATTGTTAATGTTAATTAAGGGAAATACCGAACTCGGTGAGCTTTGCAATAGGAATACATATTTTTATATTTATATTGAAAGAAACTACATTGACATTATGAATCGTTATAAATTTTATTGTCCTTGCCTGTTGCTTTATACATACATATACTCGTTCGCGCCGGTTATTATCGGTATGTGTGTATCGAGTGCCGGTATATTACCGCTTGGCGGTATAGTACCAACTGACGGTAACTTGCGGTAATTTATTAGTACTAATATATATCGATAAATATATTATTTTTCAGAGATAATAAATATTGTCGATAGTCCAACGATCCTCGAAGCCAACTGACGTCGTCAAGCTGTACGACGGTTTACACTTTAATAAAGGGGACCCTCGTGATTCATACTCCTATGGGCATATATGTATTGTGGTTTAGCTCGACTTGAAAAGTCGACGCTCGGGCACGAATTTCGTCAGTGCTCTCGAGTATCTTGTCGGTGGTGTGGGAAACACGTGTTCCACCTGTCTTATTCATTCCTCTCGTAATATTTCGTCAGACTTTCTGAGATTTGGCCAAGTCCGTTACGTTTTTTATTCTCTCTTCATTCCTCGCAAAATTTTGTCTACTCGAACAATCCATCGAATAAGCGAAAAAAAAAATCAAGTACACTCGACTGTCGAATTTCTCGATAATTACTCGATTCTGGTCGCGCCTGATTGAAGAACTCAACGGCAACGCTAAGAAATACGAGTCCCATTGTATTTCAATGTAAAATCAATTCTCGAGAGTTTTTATTGTGGTCGAGTGACATCACGAGTCGTGTTTTTAGGAAAAAAACGGCGAATTAAAAAAATAAGCGTTCTCAAGAGGAAATTATCAAATCTGTGATAGTGATATCGGATAGTGATAGCCGTGGGAGAGAAGCCTTCCGATACCTCACCGTGGAACTTTGAACCAAAAATCCATCTAAATGGACTACTCGCCGGTAAACACAGCCGTAGATACAAACTTTACCATATGCATCCATACGTAAATCTATAATAAATAATAATAATATAATCATTTAACATAGATATATATGTTTTGCCGTTTAGTTATTTATGAATGGGTTTGAATCTGAAATTTTGCACGGCGAATAATATCGTTATAAGGTTCGTTTCGTTATAAGGCGAATCGAAAATTCGCCTTATAACATTTCGAAACAGCATCTGACGACTAGCAATATTTTTTATATCAAGTTATTTTTTAACTTGTCTATTCGTAAATTTGGTAGCACTTTGTGGTTTGGGCGGATCTTCGTCTAGAAGTAGGTGACAAAAGCCGGCCTATTAAGTATTCTACAAGATCGGAAGAAATCGAACAAAAATTTTTAGGTGCTAGAAAATGACATCTATAAAAAAAACAGAAAAATAATTGTTTATTTTCAAAATAAAATTTAAAAATTTGAAGAGTAAGGAGTTGCTAAAAATGATTTAACTTCTTTTCGATCTTAAATATTTGGGACTTTTCCGCGTTACCGGAATGCGGTCGTTACTGATATATCACTAGGATTCATAGTCAGCTTTGTTTCCATATTGAACTTGAATTCGACAAAAAAAATCCAGTTAAGAAAAGATAAACGTATTCTTTATTTCGGGATTCGTGGTAAAAAACGAACGATTCCGATGCTGCCGTGATATCGCATATTTTTTATATCGTTACACGGAACGTCGGAATGATTGCACTATCCGTAGAGCAAAGAATGACAGGGGAATTTTTTCGCAAGTGAAAGTTGCACAATGAGCGTTACGATAAGGAGGATAATGAAAAGAGAAAAATAAGCTGGATTTATATTTATAAAAAAAGAAATTTGCGTAATTCTCTTATTGATCGTTAAAACAGTGTCATATATTTTTAAATACAATGAATAAACGATGTAATTTATATAAAATTTGATTTATATAAAAAATTTATGCTAAATAATTATTTATATTGATAAAATATTTTTTAATATTAAAAAACGATACTAACTCATAAAATGTAAAGTTTAGGAAAAAAATGTAGATCGAAAAGTAAACGCTAGTTAAAAACGAAAAAAGTATTATTGTAAAACGATCAGTAAAAAGCTAGTAAAAATAAAAAATGTAAAATAAAAACTATCAATGAATAGCGGTAAAGAAATAATCTTTCAAATAAACATCGTCCTCGTGTCAGAGAAAAATGAATAACACGAGTAAATATGCTTGTCACTTCGCAGAGTGACAATGACTAATGACAATGACTCGAACGTATTAGTGATCGAGGATGATACAATGATAATAATAAGCGTTAACGACTTTGCGAAATCTGACGTCAGCGTCAGGATGTTGTCTTTTTAAAATGTCCAATCCATCCGTTTATTTGTGTCGTCTAGGTAGCACCGATGTCGGCCGATAAGGAAGAGGTCGGATTCGCGACGAAGGCGATACACGTGGGACAGGATCCGGAGCAATGGAGCCATTGCGCCGTTATACCGCCAATAGTGATGTCGACGACTTTTCGCCAGGACGCGCCTGCACAACACAGAGTAAGATCTCCCCAGCTGTTCGTTAAACGTTGCGTCGTCCTAGAACTGTGAAAATACAAAAATGATTTATTCTTACGTCTGACAAAAAAAGGGGCATGAAAAGATAGACCTCGGATCGAAGTCACAGAACGACCACCTCACCGCAACGAGGATAGAATTTCGTTTCCTCGAGTAACTCGAGCCAAGTGTCAAGTAGCGCATAATCGAGAAAGTAAGCTCCGAATTAATAGGAACCTTCCTGCCGCACGATGAGTCTCAATCATCGCCACTTGAGTATGACACGTACATCGGGCGAGGCACAAAGACGATCGCGCTCTCTCTCCAGGCGCTCTCCTTCGTGCGAACTTTCCATTGTACGAAAGTCGATCAACGAAATTCGAGACGTATCATTTTTTGTCCGCAGGGTTACGAGTACGGAAGAAGCGGAAATCCGAGTAGAAACGTTCTGGAGGCATGCCTCGCGGCTCTGGACAATGGAAAACACGGGCTCGTCTTCGCCTCGGGTTTGGGAGCTACGACGGCCTTGACATCGCTCCTCAGCCAGGGCGATCACATCGTCTGCGGCGATGACGTTTACGGTGGTACAAATCGATACTTCCGCCAGTGCGCCCCAAGATTCGGCATTGATATTGACTTCGTCGAAGCAACTATCGTCGACAATGTCCTCGACGCCCTGAAAGACAATACGAAGGTTTGTTCGATATTTATTCAAACCGAAGCATCCAGACGATAAAGCATGAAAAAGAATATGGGCAAAAATAAAAATATTAGTCAATACGCGTGTTGCAATAAACCGTATGTTTCACGTTTTCTCTGTAATCCTCCAGATGGTATGGCTGGAGACTCCGACGAATCCTCTGCTGAAATTGGTCGACATCAAGGCAATTTCCGAAGGTCTCAAATCGAAACGTCCCGAAGTTATTTTGATCGTGGACAACACTTTCCTCACTAGCTACTTTCAGGTAACGCGTCTACTCAAGGAGTTCCATTATTAAAAAAACAGAGACTCAGGAAATTAACAATGAAAAACCTTCGTTCTTTTGCTGTTGCAGCGACCTCTGGAACTGGGCGCGGATATTGTAACGTACTCGTTGACCAAGTACATGAACGGCCATTCGGACGTCATAATGGGCGCGGCGATAACGAATGATGACGAGCTTGCAAAGAGAATGCGTTTTTTGCAAAATGGTACGTTCCACGCCAGTCTTGCTATCCCGACATTGCGTAACAATTTAGACACGAGATACATCGATTTTTTCTGCCTTGTGCCTCGGCCGAATAATTCTCTGCAATTTTTGTTTAATTAAATTATCTCCAAAGAGGGAGGAATGAAAAACGTGCTTTATATCGGTTTACAGCGCTAGGTATCGTGCCGTCCCCCTTCGATTGCATGCTCGTTAATCGTAGCGTGAAAACGCTCGAACTCCGAATGCAACAACACATGAAGAATGGATTGGCAGTTGCGAAATATCTCGACGGTCATCCGCTCGTCGAAAGAGTCATTCATCCGCGTAAGACGTTTTTCGTTGTCGCAGCGTTCAAAGCGTTATTTCAGTACATTCGAGATAGAGTGACAATTAATATGAGTCAGATACCGCACGATGACTCTCCGATTTTCTCTCTATCGGAAAATGAATATATACAGGGTGTCCCACGTAAGAATGTCATCCGTGAAATGGGGAGTTCGAAGTGAAATTCTGAGTCGATTGATACGAGCCTGTAGTATGGTTCCCCCGTCAACCCCTGAATTGTTATTAATTTTTAAAGGCAGCCAATCAGGCGCGCCCCTTCAGCGGGCTTAGCCTCGAAATAGTTATTATATTTAGACGGTTGGTGTCGTATCGCAGGTCCAGGACGATGTATTCTTACACCTTGAAGATAGATCCA
>JAPYZJ010002002.1:0-23344 GCA_030522765.1 Ophioninae sp. B BG-2022a
ACCTTTTCAAAACACACCAAATAAATCTCCATCGCATAGGAGAAGCCTACTCTACGACCTTTTGAAATATCGTGATTTCTGAGATTCTGGAAAAGTGGCTGGGAAGACGAAAAAAATTTTTTTCCGTTTTTATACTTTTAAAAGGCTCTATTTAATGGGAAATTTTCCGCTGATTACGAATATGCCCGAGTTTTTGCCAAAAGTGCAAAATTAGAATGGAAAAATGCGAAAAAACTTTCTAGAATATTTTTTCGACTTTTTTCCCTAGAAATGGAGGGTTCGAGGCGAATTAATTGTGGATTTGTCTTTAAGGTATAAAAATACATCGTCGTGGACCTGCGATATGACACTAAACGTCTAAATATAATAATCATTTGGAGGCTAAGCCCGCTGATTGGCTGCCTTTTAAAATTAATAACAATTCAGGGGTTAATAAGGGAACCATTCATGCTTGTATCAATCGACTCAGAATTTCGCGCCCAAATCCCCATTTGACGAATGACATTCTTACGCGGGATACCCTGTATATATGTATATTCTTAAGGACCTATATATGTGAATTTAGTAAAAAGTAAAAAATTAAGCGTTCTTATTTGGTAGAAATTATCGGTACTGAACTGGAAGCAAGTTGAATGATTATCGATCGTAGGACAAAGTGTACTTGATCCCCGTTAACATTTTGCGCTTAGGACATGGGTTAGACGCGATGTCGTTTTTATTTTTGTTCCTTACGAAAGCTGCTTATCGCCGATAGATGTAGGTCGCAGATCGCTACCATTACTTCTCGATCGACGAAACAACCTCGAATTTAAGGCCGTGGCTGTTCAACTGTTCGATGAAGGATGTTTTCGCGAAGGCGCCTCCCGGAGTGAAAACTCCGCCTCTGCGATTAATACCGCGTACGTGAAAAACAATTTTGTTCCGAAGAGCTGCACTGGACCGGTTATTCGAGCCTCGATATATATTTTTCCAGAAATAACGAATGTTCGTGTAACTCACCGATCCGGGATTTTCTCAGCTTCGTTGAGAATCGTTTTCGCGGAGAGGAGCACGAACGTCGCGGTCAATCCGTATCCCGGGTTCATTCCGGAGACTCTCGTTATCATCTCCTTATTGGGCGGTTCAACGTGTTGGTCGGTCGGCTCGGCGAGACGTTCGGTCCACCCAACAGCTTTAAACGTTATCGAAAAGTACGAATTCTCAAGGGCCTCGGGCTTCGGACCCTCGTGGCTGGCCATACCCGCAGAGAAGAATTTCGGATACTGAAAAATGTCCGATTATAGGCGTTAGCCCGGTATCCCCAGTTTCTAGAGATTTTCTCAAAAGGTAAAGGGACAACACTGACGATACCTTCAGCAACAAATTCTGGCCGCATTTGCATTTTGTCATTATCAAGAATATCGCACCGATTAACGCCGTCGCTATCACATTGATCAGCCGGCTAAAAAAGACAACACCAGTGAAAATCTTCATGCACCGATGAAAACACGAAACCGTCATTGATAAACATAAAACTGTGCGTACTTCATAGTCAGGTACGTCTGCACCTGAGCGGGGCGTTGCTTGTAGCGCTCGAACAAGAATCTCTGCGTTCGGAGCGCAACGGATCTATCGGATCCAAGAAATGGAACGGACCAGCCGCCCAAGACCTCGCTCCGATGAACGGTTCCTCTGTTAGTAAGGTAGAAAAAGCGTTTGAAACCCTCTTTAAATATCCATGATTAACATATCGTACATAAGTTTACCTCGGGAGCAGCTTTGGCTTCATTTCTGGCAAGCGTTTCGGCCAGAGCTTCGTCCGGATCTCGCGCAACTCGTTGAAATGAACGAGGCCGTGAACCGCCGATTCCCACGTTCCGTAATGCACAACTGCACCGCCCACGCGCGGTCCCTTCGAACCGAATTTCATGTAACTCTCAACGCTGTTGACATCGGTCCCAAATTTCTCTTGGGTGTAAATTATGCCGAGATCGCACGGGATGCTGTCCAAGCCGCACGCGCTTATCACGTACACTCCGGCCTCCTTTGCCGCCTTGCCGTATTCCAACTGAATCGTCTCCATGTACTGGACGGAGAGAACGGAAAGGGCTCGGATGGATTTTTGTTTCAAGCGGACAATATCGAATAGCCGCGTTGTAAGGAATATACACCTGCGGTTCGCCGCTGACGTCCAGATGATGAGTTCCAGCCTCGATGCAAGCTTTCACAACGGGTTCTCCGTACAATCGATACGGCCCGCAACAGTTGACCAGGATTTTGCAACGTTCAGCCATTTTCCTCAAGGATTCCTCATCCGTCACATCGGCCACCACTATCGGCACGTTTTCTGCTCGGAAATGCAAATTTGGCAAAAACCAATATTAGACGAGTCTTTTTCTTTCCATGAAAATTTGGGTTTGTTCGAGTATTACCGGTTCGAGGAGCATAATTCTTCGCTACGGCACGGAGCGCCTCCTCGTTCCGTCCCGCTACTCCCCACGACAGCGGCTTGCAGATCTTCTCGGCTTCCTTCACTACGTATTTTCCAGTGAAGCCTGTAGCTCCGAATATCAGAATGTCCAATCGCTTAGGCTCCATTCTGAGTAAAAATAAAATTTCGCGATCAGCGATGAATGAAAAAACTCGAAATGACCTTCGATAATTATTGCGTGTCATTCGTCGTTTCAATACTACGGTACATTTCTACGTAATTGTGCCCCAAATAGCGTACGTTAAACGATTCCGATACCTCGGTGACAAGCACTTTTCTAATGTATTCGCGTTCGCAATTTTATTCTAGTCTGATCTTACCCGGATCGAAAGAAACGCCCCCGGTTATATACGTCACTGTGTAATATTGTGTTTACAACACGCTCGCCGGCACGGTAATTGCGTCGCGAAGCATAGCTTCTCGACGTCGATATAGATATACAAGTTTTGCATACAATTTTTATTTTGCCCATTACTATTGAAGGATTGACAATTTCGATCGAAAATGGACACGGACAAGTGCGTTCGTCCGTCGATATTCCAGTGGATGAATTTTCAAAGATTACTATCGCTTAAAGACATAAATATGCAAAGATATATTCGTACCTTTCCGCGGTGTCCAGCGTGAAGGAATTTTTATTTCGAGTGGCTCTGAACGTCACCTCTATTTCACCGGCGAAACTGCACTATTGCTTTTGGTACAGAGCGCCCGTTGCATACGACAAACACCCCCGACCGCCTACCCCGCCGGACGATAGCTATCGAGTCGATACAATCAATGCCGGCTGCAGCGGTCGAGCAACTGCGTAATTTATTTTTATACCTCGAGCACCGAGACGCACCTAGGGAGACCGTGAACGTTCGGTCGACCTTCTTCCCAACTTGTTATCTTGAGATTGCCTAATCTCTCCTCTGATCACTCGAGTTTTTCTTTTAATCCCAATAACGGTTATCTCCAATAATTGGAGTATCAACAGGTGATCGTTTTTGACAGATCCCGCGTGGTCGCGCGGTTGACTGCAGTCGTAACAGAAACGCTTCGGTGATTGGTCAACGGTGGGCGATTCTGATTCGCGTAGTTACCCACGGGCAGAGCCAGCATGCGCGAAAAGTTGCGAACGACAGATCGCGAACGGCAGCGGCCGCGGCTCGCAGTGAGCGCTACGCTCCGATAAGGCGGCGCGTGGAGTTGAGAATCGTGTTACGCTGTTCGAAAATCGTTGACAAACGTTGCAGAACGCTTTTTTTTCTTCCGGGGTAGTTTTTACTTCGTTCGCCTTATGCGGACGTGACACCATGGAGAATAATACATACGAGGAGAGCAACGACGATGAGTTTGTCACCCTCGTTCTACGTGACAAACGAATCCAAGCGAATAAGAAAAAACTTGCCACTCACAGTCTCTACTTCGCTTCCTTGTTTTCCGAAAATTTCAAGGATCACACGCAAAATGAGTTTAGAATCAATTACGATATAACACTGCGAACTCTCAAAGTGAGTCTTGCCGTTATCAAAGTTATGTTACCCATATGTTGTTTAGCTTTTGGCAAATTCACCAACCGGTCCCTTACTCGGGAATGTCACTCGATACGAAATCCTTTTTTTCCATTTCGCAAATATTCGCAACCCGAATATAATACCGGGACCTTGGTTCTACGATTATCCGTCAGTTGATATAAATTACATAGGTGCTCATTTTCAAAGAATAAAGTGGAAGATGACTTTTGGTCGTACCCGTTTCAGTACTTTCTGAATTGGATCGACAACGAGGACGAGCACACCAAGGTAGTTTATTCGGAGAAATACTTTTTCTTCGTGCGAGCGTCTCTGGAAGTATTTCTGAAGGGATACTTTTCGGATTTGTTGGACTTACTGGAATTGAGCGTAGTTTTCATGGCTGTGAAACTCACCGATCATATCACGGAGATAATCGTGTGCACAAGACCGGCGCCAGACCGCACGGTAGAGATATGGCTGCAAGCGGAAAATCTTGGCTTGAAAGTTTTAAGAGACGTCGCACTGTCCAGGTGCTTGGACCGATTCGACGATATCTCAGATTCCAAGCTCGTAACACTGCCCGTACAATTCCTCTTGAAACTCCTGCTCAACGTCAATACGAAAAGCACGCCCGAAAAGATGCTCTCCAGGCTGGAGCTGTGGAAAAAGCGCAACGACGTACCCAAGGATTTGCCCGTTTCCGTTCTTCGGGTAGATGCACCCGTATTATCCTTTTTACCTTTGAAAAGCCGGTTGTCTCTCGACTTGCGTTTGTTTCTTCCTAGTTCCTGAACGGCGATGCCGAATACGTCAAAACGGTGTTGGCTGGCAAGAAACAACGACACGTTCAATGCGTCGTGGGGAACAAGCTCGACAAATCCCTTGGCGTTTGGTCCTGGAACGGAAAGAGTCTGAGACAATTGTGCGAAATGACCGACGAGCGGATGCACACGACCTTCGAAGATAACGGCAAAGAGATAACGGGCAGGCAAATTATCGGGAGAGGCGAGTACTAGTTTTTCCTTCTCATTTGACGACCGATCGGAGACAACGATATATTATAGAAATGTTTGATTTCGCGTTTCAGGTTTCGATATTTACTTGATCGGCGGTGAACAGGGAATCGGTACCGGAATTTTTAATACAGCGCTCTGGCGCTATTGTCCCTTTTCAAAGAAGTGGCACATAATAACTCTGTACGTGATTTAGAAATGCGGATTCTCTCAAAAATTCTCGTTGGGTCGAGGCACATTTTTATCAACGAGCCCTCGAGTCGGTTCACTCCCTATTTTCAAAAAAGCAGATCTCGTAAAGTCATCGAAATTAATATTTTGAGAGAGAGAGAGAGAGAGAGAAGAGCGAGAGATAAATCGCTCGTATCCGAAGGTTTTACATTTTTCAAGTATTCGATAATTCGAAGCTCAACGAGTGCTATTCTGCCGAACAGATTGCCGCGACCACGGAGGCACATGGCGGTCGGTGTTATCGAGAACTATCTCTGTCTCTTTGGTGGAGTTGGACGTCACAGATTGAAATTGTCCAGCGTCGATGCCTTCAATGTTCACACGTGTAAGGACAGCTGCTCATTAGCCAATTTTCCATAATCCTCATGAAAGACAAAAATAATTATTCAGACAAAAAAATATTTCCACAGCCGCGTGGTCCCTGAGCAGTGAAATACCTGAGCAATTCACCGAAGTACCACCCTCTTGCATGGCGAACAACTATTTCATCTATTACAAATCTTTTTACTCCATGTACGATCCGTACCTCCAAAAATGGTTGAACTGTGATCCGGGACCACGAGACGATACGACTGTTGAAAATCACGAGTATTCGATGAACATTGATGAATACGAGCATCCAATCGTGTCTCTCGTTGGGGCGAGGATCACCGACAGCACTGCGGATACGTGCGTGGTGTATCGATCGGGTGAGTCTGTCGTGTTCCCAAATTTTCATAATTTACCATCTATCGTTATTTTTCCGCAATTATTTGAAATCCTCGATTCATTAAATTACTCGTCCAGTCGTTAGAAGGCAACAAAAAAGAACATCGATCGGCAAGCAGTCGATCCGCTGGTCGAAACGCGAGTGCCGACACAACACGATTAACACTTGGTTGCCGGAGGACGGACCGAGCGTGTTCGACCAGCAAATAATCAATTGGCCGTATCTCGTTAGCTTCGCGTGTACCGAGGGACGGGTGACGATCGAAACGGGCTACTTGCGGGAAGCCAGTAGCGAAGAATTTCCCAGCGATCAACAACCCTCGATGGACACCTATAGCCGCTTGAAAGTCTACACAACCGAGTTGAGGGATGTTGTCCCGGACGCTTTCAAGCACCGTTTGGGTTGCTTCAATCTCATCGATCCCGACAGCCTTCACACGCTCGTTTCTCTGCCCGAGGAGGTACGACGACGATTCTACCGTTCGTGCTCAGTCCCGTCCGCTCTGTACTTTAAATTCATTTTTCTCTTCTTTTTTTTGTTTTCAGGAAAGCATCAGTGTCTGAGAATGGACATCGCCCATCTGCTCAGGTTCAAAAGAGAGAGAGAGATAAAGAGTGAGCGAGAGACAGAGGGACAGGCAGACCGTAAGAGCACACAAATTTCATCTTGAATCATAAATTTTTATTAATACACGATTTTTCTTTGCTTTTTTCATTCTTTCTTTAACGGAAGCAGTCTTCAAACAAATCTAACACGACGGTTCGTACGATAACATGGAATAAAAAGAGTGAGAGAGAGGAAGATGTTGTGTCTGTGTATAAGACGCGTCGTCGCTCAGCGTTCTCGCGGCTTGGTGGGAGAGAGAGAGAGAGAGAGAGAGAGAAAAAATAGGTCCACGAGAAAACGGGGGACGCGAGAGAGAAATTATCGAAAGGCGATACCGGCAAGGACGTTTCGATGTAAAGTTTGTTCGAGGATGCTTGTTCTTTGTGTATCGCCTCCCCGTTCCCGTCTTTCTCCCGGTTTGGAGCAATGGCGTAACCTTGAACTCGAGACGAGCAAAGCGACGACACGTGTATCCGTCGTGTGCATCAAAACTTTTGCGATAAGGAAAGCTCCCCTTGAACAGCGTTTCAAAGCTCAAATTAGCGTGCAAATAGATGTGTGTGCGTGTGTGTGCGCGCGCGCGCGCGCGCTCGTTTCTCCGGTGTTGGTAACGCGGCCGCGATATCAACCGAAGGAACAATGTTTTTATAACAATTAAAAGTAATAATAATAATAGTAATAATAAATAGATGATTCTCTTAAACATTTATACATGAACAATAAGATGATAAAATTCTAATGACGTTTGGCGCGACAAACGCGCGCTTCTTCGAATACATCTTATAGAGTCGTTTGTGCGTGTGTGTGTTTTTTTCGATTCAGCGTTTCGTTTCGTTTCTTCGAATCTCTCCGAATTTAGTGGATTCTCGACAGCTCGTGTATCGCGTGTTTCAAACGTTGATAGAATATATCGGTGATTCGTGCGCGATAAAAAAAAAAGAGTGACGGCGAGGCTGGCGGAGAATAATAGTCGTAGAATCGCAGGTCGCGTCTGGCTGTATCAAGAGTTTCATTGATCGTTGGGGCTCGTTACGTTGAGAGCAAATGCCGCATTAGTTTCGCCCTTCTTGCCGATGGCTCGCGCCACGTATTGTCCTACGTCGCCCGCTGTGCAAGACTTTATTCGCACCTCGAATGACTTGTCGCCGTCCGAACTGAAGAGATATCTGCTGCTCGATTCGTCGATCGGCTTGCCGTCCTTCAGCCACGTTACTGAACACATTTTTTTGTTTTTCACGTTAATACCTATTTCAGGGGCAATCCTAGGGGCAGAACGTAGAAATTGAGGAGGTCTCTTTGTCGAGTGAGAGAAGTTACCTTTGAGCGGCGCGGTTTCCGTCCGGCACGCGAAGCTGGCCATTTCTCCTTCGCTCACGGTCGCCGACTGTGGGAATGTCGTGAACACTGGGCTCTTGGGCTCCTCGTTCGGGACTGCGAATTACAAAGTTGGTCAGAGCGGATAACGGAAGTGAGGGGATTCTTTCCGAGGGCCGTCAACTCTGCGATGGTCTTACCGAGAACGTTGAGCGTGCAGGACGAGAAGCTCTCTCCGGCGTCGTTGAACGCCTCGCACGTATACGTGCCGGCGTCCTCGGGGAATATCTCGGCGATGTTGAGCTTGTAGATATTCGCCTCGTTCAGGTATTGGAAGTCCTTGCTCGGCTTGATCTCCTTGTTGCTGTGGAGCCAGACGACGTCGAACTTCTTCGCACCGATGATCCTACAACTGAGCACCACGGCCTCGCCGTCCTTCACGAAATTGCTCGTCAGGTGATCGACGATCTTCGGTGGTTTGTCGCCACCCTTCTTCGCCCCAGCCGCGTTAGCCATTGCTGCCAAAGTGACGCTCGTTTATTTCGATTCCCCTTACTTTTGTGTCGTTTTTTTTTTTCAGGAACTACTCGCATCGTTGACGAGCATTAGCACTTACGCTTGACGGTCAATCTGCACGACGTGGTGACCGTGCCGAGGCTGTTCGTCGCCTTGCACGTGTATTCACCCTCGTCCTCCGGGAAAATCTCATTGATGACGAGAGTGGCTGTTCCACCGCGGTATTTCAGATCGACCACTTCCGACGAGCTGAGAGTCTACGGAATTGAAAGAGTACGTTAAATATTGCACGCTCGATGAGAATCGACGGAGCGAGAGGGCCTCGAACCTTTCCACCCTTGGACCAAGTGATCTGGGGCTCCGGGTCACCCGCCACCTTGACGCATAGCTCGAGCTGCTCCCCGTCGTTCACCGTCAGATCGTTCAGCTTACGGGTGAACTCCGGTGGCCTCATCGAATCATCCGGAGGATCTTTCGATAATTCTCAACGGTTAATCGCGCGATCTCGTCGAAAGTGAATTTAACGGGAACGAGAAATCTCCAAGTACTTACGAATGAGCTCTTTGGTCGTGCTCCTCGAGCGAGACGGACTACCGCTCGTGTCCAGCTTGGTTCCGTACTTCTTGACGTTCTTCTTGTCGGTCAGGGACGACGACTCGGACTGCAACATAATTTTGTCAGAGGCCGTTCGGACCTGAAATTCTCTTCTCCAACGTTCGTCGCGTTACACGACGCGTCGTTTACCTTGTAGGAGGAAGATGTGGTCGAATTGTGCTTGATTCCGGACGACGACGACGAATAATTGTGAGACGCGTTGTGACTCGACGAGTGACTGCTGTATTCCGTTTTTATGACAATTTGCTGAGGCGCTGGTTTCAACGGCTGCTCGATGAATCTTCGATCTAAAAGATTAATAACGGTTGAGACGAATGCCCGTTCGAAGTATCAGCCGGATGCGGGATGCACCGTCGGCGTGAATGTTTGCCAAACTCGTCTTGGTCATTTCCAACAGAAAACGGGAATAAACCGTGATAATTATTCTTTTTTCTCCCGATAAAAGCAATATCGACTATCAAACGAAGAGCTGTCCAAGAGGAAAATACATACGCGAAGCTCGTGCAAGCGCATGAGAAAAAAAAAAAACGAACACGTACAACAGGGTTGAGCTTGTCCGTTCGCACGTGATAATTACGAGGGAGCAGAGATGAAAGAAAAAAGAATCGGAGGGACACACGGCACACACACGTCGACACACACGGATATACTGGCGCTATATATGTGCAGGAATAAAAATGAAACGGGGTCACGCTGAAATAGCTCTACCTCCGGAATGCAGGATGTCGTTTGCTAACTTTGCCTGCTCGTCGGTTTCACCCGTTCCTACAAAGTAATCGGATTCGGTCGAGAATTACTTTCGGTTTTTTGTATCAATCAACGTGGTGGTAGCCTACGCGATTAGTCAATTGTCGCGATCATCGTCAAATATTCATAATCGTTTTTAGTCTTTGCAGAGAGATTTTTCGTTGATGGGGAAACGAAAAATTGTCGATACGGTGGCTTCTGCAAAACGGGTAAAATTCGGGAAAAAAGGCCCGGGAAAAGGTCGTTCGAGGACTCGTCCGCTGCCTCACGGCGGACGGAACGAGAGGAAGCGAGGACCTTCGCGTTTACCTTCGACGATGACGACGCAGCTGGTTTCGTCGGTACCATGAATGTTGGTTGCTATGCAACGATACTTTCCGCTGTCCTCGGGCTTGCAGTCGATAATCTCCATCGTTACGACACCATCGGCGTGCGACATCGTGTACTCGTACTTGGACAACTCCCTGTTGTCCTTGAACCATCTTACCGATGGGGGTGGTTTGCCGCTGAGACAACAGAGCAGTTTGCAAGTTTGCCTTATCTGCATAACGCGAGGTCGCAGCAGGAAAGTGAAGCTCGGCGCGCACTCGGTCTGCTCCATCCAGCAGTGGAAGGGCAGCGGTTCCCGTCTTCGGATCGGAAGTACGTCCGGTTTGTAGGGCGCGAATTCCTTCGGCACCGCTGCGCGTTTCACAAGAGAGTACAAACGTGAGAAAGGCAGGTGACGCGAGCCAAATCCAGACATCGTTCGCCAAGTGTTTCTTACGTTGGACATTGAGGAAAACTACTTCCTCGCGGTATCCGTAGTGATTCTCGGCCCGTATGACGTATTCGCCTCGATCCTCGAGTTTCGCTCTGTTGATGACGAAGGTGTAGTCGTCCCCGGCGTAGCGTTTCATGAACTTGACCGACTGCCTGAGCTCCTGATTGTTGTGGTACCAGGTGAGCGTCGGTGTCGCGATAGCGATCACCCGACAAGTGAATTTCACGCTCTGGCCCTCGTAGGTAAACGCGCTCGTGGGCTTGATGACGAATCTCGGCGCGGCTTGTCGGCGATCTGATCAAACGAATCGTAAATTTTGGGTTTTGAGTAAGGACGATTTTTAGGAACCCCCGAAGACGAGCCGCCGAAAACTCACCGAAAGTGGAATCGTAGATCTTGTATTTCTCGATCAACAGTTTTCGAAGCGCCGAGTACTCGGCGAGGCGACCGATCGGCAAGACGTACTTCTGCCAGTCCTCGTATTTCGCGCGGAGCCTGTCCCTGAAGCTGACGTAACGGGAGCTCGAGATTCTGTTCGTCCTGTCGCTGTGATCGCCCGTCAGCCACGAGTGAAGCAGACACTCGTGGGCGGTCATACGCTTCCTGTAGAGACGAGAAGAGAGGGAGCGTAAATTTTGGGACGAGACGAGATCAAGGTGTTACGTACGAGAGAGAGAGAGAGAGAGAAAACTGACTCTTTGTTTTTGACGAGGAGGCGTCTTATAAAGTCCTTTCCCTCCTCGGACACGTCGCGGAAGCTCTCCTCGTCAAAGTCCCAGTCGCAGGCCTTGACGTTCTTCAGGGTCTCGATGTCGTTGTCACCGGCGAAAGGTGACAGGCCGCTCAGAAGCACGTAAGCCAGTACACCGCACGCCCACATGTCCGTGTAAAAACCGACGGGTTCGCGCTCGACGATTTCCGGGGCTGCGAATTCCGCGGTTCCAGTGCTGATCTTGACGACCTCGTTCGGATCGAGCTTCGTGGCCAGACCGAAATCAATGAGCTTGACGTTCGTGCTGTTTCTGGTCTGGCACATTATGTTCTCGGGCTTTATATCTGAAACGACAGGGGGGGGGGGAACGTCAGCGAGGGTGCGAGACGGCAAACGGGAAGGGGAAACGGTGAGAAAAGTAGGAAACGCTCACCCAGATGAATGATGTTCTTCTCGTGCATGTGTTTGATGGCTTCGCATATCTGCCTCATGTAGTTGATGACTTCGGCCTCGGACATCGAGTAACCCTCGGCGGTTATTCTCTCGAACAATTCACCGCCGGACAGGCTGCAGAAGCAAAACGTTCGAAAAGTCACGTGACCGCGCGGCGTCTCTTCTCAAAGCGGGAGAGGCAAGCGGCTGAGACGAGAGATACTTACAACTCGAATATGAGAACCATCTCGTCGTCGTCCTCGAAAGCGTCGTGAAGGTTTATCAGTTTGGGATGATGCAGCTGATTCATTATGTCGATCTCCTTTCTGATGAGCTCCTTCTCCATGAGATGGGAGACGGGTATGAATTTCGCGGCGAATATGTTACCGGTTGCCCGCTCGCGACACCGATGGACAACGCCGAACGCTCCCGTACCGATTTCCTCGAGGATGTCGTACTTGTCGTAGACCGAGGTGTTCTTTATCTCAACCGGCTGGGGTACGTATTTGCTGTAGATGTCGAAGACGTACTGATCGTAGTCGCGTACTTTCTCGTCCGCGGTGCCGCGGATCTTCTTCCCGTCAGCGTCGACCTTGTACTCCCTCTTCTTGTATTCCTTCTTGACGGTGCCCTTGGTGGTGACGAGGGGAGTAACCTCGCTCGGCTCGGAACGTCCGTAGACGTTCTCCGCGAAGACTCTGAAGTCGTACCGGTGTCCCGGACTGAGAGCGCTCACCGCGATCGAGCAGAATCTCGTGTTGCCGACTCTTATCCAGCTGCTCATCGGATGCTCGCGTTTCTCGACCAAGTAATTCGTGATGTTGCTGCCACCGTCCCAGACGGGAGGTTTCCACGTAACCGCGAGGGAATCGTGTCCGACGTTCTCGACCTGCGGGAATCGCGGTGGATCCGGACGGTCGCTTATCTGAATCTTCACAATGGCCGAGTCCTGGCCGAGCTCGTTCTCCGCGGTGATCCTGTAGGGCCCCGAGTCGATGCGATTCGCGTCCCTTATCGCGAGTATCGCGTGTCTCTCCTTCAACTCGACCGAGTAGTGTCCACCGGACTCGATCGTCTCGCCCTCGCGAACCCAGGTGACCTTCGGCTTGGGGAAACCGGTGAAGGGTATCTTGATGACGACGTTGACGCCCTTGTCGAAGAAGGCCGTGTCTCGGAATCGCGGCGGGACGTTCAGCTTCGGTGGTGTCATTATGAACAATTCGGCCTTGGTGGACTTGTGACCGCCCTTGTTCGAGGCTCGGCAAACGTACTCGTCCGCGTCCTCGCCGAAGACGTCGTGGATCACGAGAGTGTGAGTGTCCCCGTCGCTGTAGATCTCGAATCGACTGCTGTTCGTTATCTCGCGCGCACCCTTGTACCAGGTGACGGTCGGCCTTGGATTGCCCGTTATCACGCACTTGAACTGGGCGTTGTGATTCTGCGTGCAATTGACGTTCCTCAGGGGTTTCTCGATTTCCGGTGGTTTCGCCTCCTGGGGATCGACGATTTTCACGGAGGTCGAGGCGGTCGATTCTTTGCCGAGTCCGGCCTCGTTCTGGGCGAAAACGCGGAACTCGTACTGCCTGCCCTCGATCAGATTGCTGACGTTTATCTGGGTGGTCGGACAGATCGAGGGATTAACGCGTTGCCAGGCTACGCAGCCGACCTCGCGTTTGTCGATCCAGTAACCCTGAATCTTGGCGCCGCCGTCCTCGAGGGGTTTGTCCCACGAGAGGTTTACGAAATCGCCGCCGATCTCGGTGACCTTGGGCTTACCGGGCGGTCCCGGTGGATCGAAGGGCGCCTTCGCCTTTATCGGATTCGCACCCTCGAGCGGTGCTCCCGCACCGTTCTCGTTCACCGCCGAGACTCTGAAGAGATACTCCTGTCCCTCGGTCAAGCCCTGCACCGTAAAGTTCGTGTCCTTGCAGAAGCTCGAGACGACCAACCAGTGGCCGTGAGTGATCTCGCGTCTCTCGACCGTGTAGTGAGTAACGCGCGTGCCACCGTCGAATTTGGGTGGATGCCAGGAGAGGCTGCACGCGTGCTTGTCGATGTCCGTGACGTCGAGGGGTCCGATCGGCGGTCCCGGCGGTCCCGTCACCAACGCCTGGAACGATCCGGACACGCTACCGCTGTCGTTCGTTATCGAGAGCTCGTAAACGCCCTCGTCCTGCTTGTTCACTTCTCTGATGAAGATTATGAGGTATTCGTCGAAAACGGTGTACTTTGTGTGGCCCGACTCGACGACCTTCGCGCCGTCCTTCTTCAGCGCGATGTCCATCGGCTGATCGCCGTTGTAGAATATCTTTATCTTACTGTTATCCTTCTCGGGCATATAAATGACGTCGGGCATGCGCTCGATGCGCGGCGGAGTGCCGATCTTCAGTCTGACCGTCGTAGTCGCTACTCCGAGAGGATTCGAGGCTTGACAGCTGTAATCACCGGTATCGGCCTCCCAGACCTCGCTGATTACCAGACGGAAGAGTCCGTCGTCGCGGCTCTCCGAGCGGAAGCGTCCGCCCATCGTGATCTCCCGACCGTTCTTCAACCACCTCGGCGTTGGCATCGGCTTCCCGGTCGCCTCGCACTCCAAGACGTGCGTCTTGCCGAGCGGTACACCCTGCGAGACCGGAAGCGATCTCGTGAACTCGGGCTTCTCGCCACCTTCGACCTCGCAGACGCGTACGGGTGTCGTGCACGAGCTCGGCTCCGAACGACCCGCGGCGTTCACCGCGAACACCCGGAACTCGTAGTCGCCTCGCTCGATCAGATGGAGCACCGAGTACTCGCAATCGGTCACGTTGTACTCGTTGCACTTGAGCCATATCGCCGAGCCGATCTCCCGCTTCTCGATTACGTATCCGGTTATGCGACTTCCGCCGTCGGAGGTTGGCGCCTCCCAACGGAGGTCCACGTAATTCTTGCCGACCTTGATGACCTGGGGCGTTCCCGGTGGCGAGGGCACGTGGAACTTGCTGCGCAGCTTGAATTGCAGCGACGTTGGACTCGGCCTGGAGAAACCGGCGGCGTTCTTCGCGCGCACCCGGAACTCGTACTCGTGGCCGCTCGCGAGACCGTAGCACACGTAGCTTCGGTCCTTGACGAGATAATCGTTGGCGACCCGCCACTGGCCGTCGTCGCTCGGATCGCGGAATTCGATCTTGTAACCCTGGATTCGGGAACCACCGTCCGAGTGAGGACGATCCCAGTTTATCGTTACGCTGTCCGAGTCCCAGTCGATTACTCGCGGTTGACCCGGCGGATCCGGTACCGTGAACGGGAATTTCGCCGTTATCGGCTCGTCCCCGACCAACGGCTCCGAAACTCCGTACTGGTTCTCCGCCCGTATGCGGAAGTTGTACTTTTTGTTCGGCTCCAGACCGATCACGTCGTAGTGCGTGTTGCGCACGAAACTGCTCAGCTTCACCCAGTACTGCGAATCAGTCAGAAATCATTTTTTTTTATCTCATCGTTCCAAAAAAACGTTGCGTACACCGGAAATGTGCGGCAATCCGCTCCGATCACTTACACCGCCAGGGTCCAATTTCTCAACGATGTAATTCGTGACCGGGGAGCCACCGTCGTCGAAGGGCACCTTCCAGGCCAGCGTGCACGTCTCCGGTGTAACGTCGGACACGTCGAGAGGCCCTTGCGGGTGCGACGGTTTATCTGCGTTGGCAAACAATTGGTCAGCGATTTCCACCAGATCGTAATCGCGATTACGGCCGATATAATCTTCGGTTGCTCCAGCCGAAAAATTTGACCGAGAAAAATGTTGATCCGCGAAGAAGTACACTCACCAACAACGAGAACCTTGCACGAGGCGGAATCCGATCCCACCGTGTTGGACAGGTGAATGGTATAGTTTCCGGTGTCCGTTCTCTTCGCCTTTCTGTTGACGAACTTTGAGGCAATCTCGTTGGTCTCGAACTTTATTCTCTCGTCGGTGTAGACGTCCTCGCCGTTGACGGTCCAGCTTGGTTTCGGCACCGGATGAGCCACGTACGGGACCGTTATCGTGAACGGTTCTCCCGCTATGACGGTCATGTCGCGAATGCTCAGGTCGCTCGTTATCTTCGGCGCGACTGGAAAACCCAGAGTCAATACTCAAAGTAAGTATCGTTTCGAAAGAATACAAAAATAGGATTGTCGAGTGAAATTTGGTGAGAGACGACGGGGACGAAGGACTCACAGGAAGGTGCACAGGCCCGTATGGCGTCGGAGCCCGAACTCCAGGGTCCTTGACCGGCCGCGTTGACGGCAGCCACGCGAAACTCGTAATCGCGGTTCTCGATTAGTGCCCCGGCTCGGAAGGTGAGATCGGGCACGATGGCCTGCGTCGCCTTGATCCATTTGTCCTCGTTGAAGAGACGTCTCTCGATTACGTAACCCGTGATGGGAGATCCGCCGTCGCTTCTCGGTCTGGTCCAGGCGACGGTGATGCTATCCTCGGTGGTCTCGACGCCGCGCGGCGCGCCCGGTGCTCCGGGGCTGTCGAACGGATGTCTCGCTTTTATCGGATCTATCGTCGTTACGGGATCCGAAGTGCCGTACTGATTTTCCGCCATCACCCGGAACTCGTAATCCTGGTTCACCGTGAGATTTCTCACGCGTACGAAGGGCGTCGTCGCGTAGCTGCTTATCTGTCGAACGGAACGGCCGCGTTTTAGATAGGCGTTTTAGTTAAGGAAATTTGTCAAAGATTTTCCAAGAGACGATTCTCGCTCGACCGACCTTGGACCAAACTTGATCGCGCGGCTCGCGTTTCTCGATCACGTAATTCGTTATATCGGCGCCGCCGTTGTCCTTGGGCGGTGTCCAGTAGAGGGTGAGCGCGTCTCCGCCGAACTCGTCGGCTCGGAGATTTTGAGGTGGCGCGGGACGATCGAGTACCCGGACGTTTATCGTCGCGGTATCGAAGCCCGAAGAGTTTCGCAGCTGAAGACGATACTGCCCGCCGTCCGAACGTTTCGAGTTCTTCATCACGAGACTGCGGGAGGGAAATGTCATTTCTTACGATCGTTCCGCGTCAGCCGCGAAAGAGACTCTAGCTGGAAAAATGCAAGAGGGTCTCGTCACCTGGCGTAATCGTCGGCCAACTGCGGATGAACCCTTCGGTCGCTCTCGTCGAGGACAACGTCGTTGGCCAACCAGGTCGCCGTCGGTCTCGGGAAACCGATGTAGGGCACGTGAATGGAAAAGTCTTCACCCGCGCGCACGGTGATGTCGCGTACACCGCTCAGATCCATGATCGGTTTGTTCGGCTGTTCGCTGATGACGATCGGATTGCTCGCGCGACTCGGATTGCTCTTGCCGATGTCGTTCACGGCTATCACGCGGAACTGGTACTCGTCGCCCTCGCGCAGGTTCGGAACGGTGTAAAGGTTGCCCGCGATTATCGAGTCGTTGACGTCCGTCCAGTCGGCTCGATCCTTGTGCTTCATCTGTACGAAGTAACCGCGGACCTTGGCACCACCGTCGTTTCTCGGCGGTCGCCACGACAGGCTCACCGAGTCCTTCGTCACGCGATCGGCCTTCGGCGGCTCGGGGGCGTCGGGACGAACTGAAAGGAGCAGCGCGTTTTTTTCATCCGCCGGGAGTTTCGATTTCGGAGGAGGGGGTCTACTCACGTCGTTGGTGACCAGCGACGATCGGCTCGGTCGGCCTGCTCGGGTCACCGGGTCCGGCCTCGTTGACGGCGCTCACGCGGAACTCGTAACGCGAACCCTCGTGGAGGTCTTGCACCGAGAAGGTCGTGTTCGGTGTCGCGTAGTTGTTGCACTTTAGCCACTCGCCGCCTCTCTCGCGTTTCTCCACGTAATATCCTGTTGAATTCGAGTCGTCGCGATCAAACGAAAACGACAAACGACAAACGACTCGATCCTGCGATCGACGAGAGCGCGCGATTCTCTCGCAATTTGTTTCTTCTTGTACGGGAAAACGTACCGGTGATGGGTTTGCCTCCGGTGTTCTCCGGAGGATTCCAAACGAGGGTGCAAGTGTTGGGTGTGTATCCGAGGATTTCCGGTTGATTGGGAGCACCCGGTGGATCGAAGGGACTCTTGGCGACGACCGGCTTGCCGTCCAGTGGTTCCGAAACCCCGTAAAGATTCTCCGCTCTGACGCGGAACTGATAACGCTTGCCCTCGGTGAGAGCCCTCGCGGTGAAGCCCGTCGTCGGACAGTAGCCCGGGACTTGGCGCCAATTGTCGAGACCGGAGTCGCAAATTTCGACGATGTAGTTGGTGATGTTGGCGCCGCCGTTGTCGAGGGGCGGTGCCCAGGAGAGGGCGACCGACTCGTGCGTCGTGCTCGAGTAGAGGAGCGGGCCCTTCGGCGGTCCTGGCTTGTCGACGACGATCACCGTTACGTCCGCGCTATCCTCGCCGTACTCGTTTCTCGCTATTACCGTGTAAACCCCGGCGTCGTCGCGTACCGATTTCTCGATCTGCAGCTTCGCGTGGTCGTGCTTCGTGTCCGTCTGAAGAAAGAAAACGCGATTCTTGACTGTCTCGCGTGCAAAGGGTGCGCTCGACGGGTCTCGAACAAACGGGGCGGAGTCTCACCGTGACGCGGTAGCCGCTGGCGATCTTGTCGGTGCCTTTGAGCCACTCGACGGTGGGCGTCGGTGCTCCGGACAGGGGGATGTCGATGTTTACGGGTTCGCCGGCTCTGACCTTGATCTTCCGTCCGACGAGAGCGTCCAGGTGCAGCTTCGGCTTTTCCTTCATCGGCTTGGCGGTGAAGACGGAGGAGGTCTCGCTCGGCTTGCCAGCCCCGGCAGCGTTCACCGCCGAGACTCTGTACTCGTACTGGTGTCCCTCGGACACGTGATTGTCCTCGAATTCGACGCCCCTCTGCGGCTCCTTGTTCAGCTTCAACCAACGCCCGGTGGCTCGATCCCGACGCTCCACGTCGTAGCCCACGATCGGCGAGCCTCCGTTGCTGATCGGCGGGCTCCACTTTATCTTTATGCAATCCTTGTCCGCGTCCACCAGCTCCGGTCTTCCCGGCTGGCCCGGCACGACTGCGGAAACGAGATCTCGATTATTATCGCGTCGCCCTCGTCGATGCTTTTTCCGCGTTTCGCCGATTTCCCCGGTGACCCACCGAATTGGTTCTTGGCGACGACGGCCTTGGACGTCGCCAACGGATCCGAGCGTCCTTGAAGATTCTCGGCGGACACACGGAACTCGTACTTGGTCCCTTCGGTCAAGCGCGGCACGGTGGCGTACGTCAAGTTCGGATTGACGTAATTGAGGGCCGGAACCCAACCACCGCCGTGCGTCAGATCCCGCTTCTCGATAACGTAGCCACTGAAAAGTAGCCAACGAAACGATGGAGGCCGGCGCCGAGAGACAAACAAGACGGACAAGATCGGAGAGGGCCGACGAAGGGTACTCACGTGAGCTCGCTGCCACCGTTGTCCTTGGGCGGTTTCCACGAGAGGGTGACGGACTGGCTCGTAATCTCCTCGTACTCGAGCGGAGCCTCCGGTGGTCCCGGTCTGTCGAGGACGATCACCTTGAAGCTTCCCTCGTCGACGCCGCTGTCGTTCCTCAACGTCAGATGGTAGAGCCCGGAATCGCTTCTCTTGGCGTTTACCGTGTGGACTATCGTGTGATAGCCGATCGACGCGACGGTCGTGCGTTCGTTGGTGACGAGCGGCTTGCCCGCCGCGGTCCAAATCACCTCCGGGATCGGTTCACCCGCAAAGTCGATGTCCACGTGGAAAACGAGGCCAGCCTTGATGCGAATGTCCTCCAGAGGCGTCTTGATCTTTGGCGCAACTGCGCAATTCGATCGGAGAGTCCCGTTAGTCCCGGCGACGAATATTCGAGGGGAAAAAAGAGAATGGAGAAAAAAGATGGAGCGCGCTCACGGAATCGAGTCTTGGCGATGACCGCGTCGCTGGGCTCCGAAGGTTCGGACTGTCCGGCCGCGTTGACGGCGATCACCCGGAACTCGTACTCCTGACCTTCGGTGAGGTCGGGCGCGGTCGCTTTCGTCTGTCCGGACGGCACGTGGACCGCGTTTATCCAGTAGGGACTGCCCTTCTCCTTCTTCTGGACGATGTAACCGGTGATCGGCGAGCCACCGTCGTTCTTCGGTGCCGGCCAGGACAGATCGACGCGGTCCTTGTCCCAGTCGACGATGCTCGGTTTTCCCGGTGCATCGGGCTCGTCTGCGAGGAGAACGGGGAGGAGCATGAGGCGACGACTCGGCGCGCGCGGTCGCCGCAACGAGGACGAACCCTCCTCGTCGGAACACTCACCGAACTCGTTCTTGGCGATTACGCTCTTGGTGGTCTCCAGAGGCTCCGATTCCCCGACGTTGTTCACCGCCTTGACTCGGAAGTAATACTCCTTGCGATGAGTGAGACGGAAAACGTCGTGATTGAGGGTCATGCTCATTCCGGCGTCGGACCACGTGCCCCGGGAAACGTCCATCTTCTCGATAACGTAATGGAGGATCGGACTGCCACCGTCGTCGAGCGGGACCTGCCACGAGAGATGGCAACTCTCCTTGGTGACCTGGCTGACGAGCAGGGGCTTCTCCGGTGGCGACGGTTTGTCCAGGACGGTAACGCTCGCCGAGGCCGACGTCTTGCCGTGGTCGTTGACGAGCGTGAGCTTGTAACGGCCGCTGTCGGATCGCACCGAGAACGGTATCTCGAACGTGGTGTTGGTCGTAGTCGTGAATATCTCGTGCCGGGTGTCGGCCTCGATCGCGGAGTCGTTGCGCGTCCACCAGGCGGTCGGCTTGGGCGATGCCTCGATCGGCAAATCCCAGGCGATCTTCTGACCGGCCTTCACCGTCAGATCCTTCATCAGAAGCCGATCGAACTTGGGCGCCACTGTGGATCGAGCGGGGAACGTGAACGAGCGAGACAAAGGGGCCAAACGATCGTTACTGGCGGAGGAAGGAGAGTACTTACGGAAACGCGGTTTGGCGATGACCGGAGCGGAAGCCTCCGAGGGATCCCCCGGACCTCCCTTGTTGACGGCGATCACCCGGAACTCGTACTCCTGTCCTTCGACGAGATCGGGCACGGTACCCGAGCAGGCTTTGCCCGTCAGTTCGACGGCCTTCTCCCACTGTCCGAATCGCGGTTTCTTCTCGATGATGTAACCGGTTATCGGAGATCCGCCGTCTCTCTTGGGCGGTGTCCATTCCAGGTCCACGTGATCCTTGTCCCAATCGGTGGCGATCGGTTGGCCGGGTTTGTCGGGTTTGCCGAAGGGATCTTTCGCGGTGATCTGGTCCATGCCGGTCAGCGGCGCCGATTCGCCCTGCTTGTTGACGGCGCGTACGCGGAACGTGTAGTCGTGTCCCTCGATGAGGTGGGTCACTTTGCAAGTGCAGCTCTCGGACTCGGCGACCGGCACCCAGCGCATGCTCTCGGCGTCCATCTTTTCAACGGCGTAATGAAGAATCTCGGAGCCACCGTCGTCCTTGGGCGTTCTCCACGCGAGTACGCAACCGTTCCTCGTAACGTTGTCCGCCTTGAGAGGAGCCTCGGGCGGCGACGGTACGTCCAGTACCGTCACGTTCAGGGTCGCGCTGTCGACGCCGTTTGTGTTCTTCGCCGTGAGCGTGTAAACCCCGCTGTCCGAGCGATGCGCGTCCATGTATCGGACTTTCGTGTTGTAATCGGTGTTCGTGATTTTTATGCGATCGGTATTGCCGATCGTCACGCCCTTGAGGCTCCATTCCTTGTGCGGCGGCGGTTCGCCTATGACGGGCACGTCAAAGTCGAAGAATCCACCCGCTCTTATCTTTACGTCCAACATGTATTTCCGATCGATCTTAGGCTTGAGATTTTTCGGTCTCGCGACGTGAGGTCGCGTAGCGTCCGACGGCTCTCCCGGTCCAGCCTTGTTGACCGCTCTCACGCGGAACTCGTACTGCGTACCTTCGATCAGATCGGCCACTTTGCCCGTCCTCGCGTCGCCCTCGATCTCCGCCGCTTTCTCCCAGTTCGGGCTGAACTTGTCGCGCTTCTCGATTATGTATCCCGTTATCGGTGAACCGCCGTCCTCGACCGGTCGCTCCCACTGGAGTTCCACCCACTCCCGGTCGTAATCCTTGATGAACGGCGTGCCGGGTTTGCCGGGCTCGTCGAACGGATTCTTCGCTTCGATCGCCTGAGACATCGAGAGAGGCTCCGATTTGCCCTGCTTGTTGACCGCTCGCACTCGGAACTTGTACTTGTGTCCGGGCGTCAATCCCTCGACGGCCAACGACGTCTGGGGACCGTCGGTCTCACCGGCCGGCACCCAACGGCCCGTCGCTTCGTCCATCTTCTCGACGATGTAGGACTCGATCGGCTGACCACCGTCGTCGAGAGGAGCGTTCCACTTGAGCGTGCAACCCTCCGCGTGAACGTCCGACGCCCTCAGCGGACCCTCCGGCGCCGCCGGCTTGTCCAACACGACAACCGTAACTTCCGCCTCGTCCGAGCCGCTCGCGTTCTCCGCCAAGATTTTGTACTTTCCGGACTCGGCCCTCGTCGCCATTCGAACGTGAAGACTCGTCGCGTAATCCACGTGCTTCACTTTTACGCGATCGCTCGTCCTCACGTCCCGACTACCGAGCTGCCAATTCGTCGTCGGTGGAGGTTCTCCCGTGACCTTGACGTCGAAACCAAAGTTCTGTCCAGCCTTGATCCTGATATTCTCGAGATTCGTACGATCGATCTTTGGCGCGAGGTTTCGCGGTTTCGCGATTATCGTCGGGGTGGCGTTCGACGGCTCGCTCGGACCGGCCTTGTTGACGGCTCGAACCCGGAACTCGTACGGCTGACCCTCTATGAGATCGGGCACCGTCGCGAACGTCGTCTCGGCCGGAACTTCCAGAGCCTTCTCCCACTCGCCGTACTTGTCCCTCTTCTCGACTATGTAACCGGTTATCGGCGAACCACCGTCGTCGCTCGGCGCTTTCCACTCGAGATCCACGTGATCCTTGTCCCAGTCGGTCGCCTTTGGATCCCCGGGCTTTCCTGGCTCGTCTGTGGGGAGAATTTGAACCGTCGGTCAAAGATCCGCCCTCGTCGGTGCCGGCGACGCGACAACGGCGACGCCAGGCTCGGCTACTCACCGAACGGATTCTTCGCGACGATCGACTCCTCGGCCACCAACGGAGCCGATTCCCCCTCGGCGTTGACCGCCGACACGCGGAACTTGTACTCCTTTCCGGGCGTCAAGCCGGTCACCTCGATGTCTGAAAAAAACAATAGCGTCGAGTTTCGTAGCGTCTCTTCTCGAGAGATTGCCCGATGACGAGGAGTCAGGACGGAAGAGTCGTCTTACTCGGATCGGTCGAACGGCCGCACGGTACCCAGCAGCCGGTATCCGGATCCATTTTGTCGACTTGGTAGTACTCGATCGGAGTACCGCCGTCGTCCTTGGGACGTTTCCACTTGAGCTTGCAGCCCTCCTTGTGAACGTCCGAAATCTCTACCGGACCCTCCGGTGCGGTCGGCTTGTCGGTGACCACCACGTTGATCGTGACGCTGTCCTTGCCCGACGAGTTGGTAGCCAGGACGTTGTACTCCCCGGTGTCGCCTCTCGCCACCGGACGAACGACCAGTCTCGTCTGATACGGCGGATTCTCGATCATGACCGTCTTGCCGTTCACCAACGGAATCGGCCCGCAACGCCAGTCCACGTGTGGCGGAGGCTCGCCGATTATATTCGCGTCCAGCTTGAGCGTAG
>JAPYZJ010002003.1:0-38793 GCA_030522765.1 Ophioninae sp. B BG-2022a
TACAGCACTAAAAATTAAGGTAGCTGTTAATTTTTTATAACAAACATAATTATTTGACTGTTGTTGGTAAGAAGACATGCAACGCTAATAATCAATCACGAATATTGGAGGGTAGGAGCGTTAAAACTGTCAGATCGAGGATTGTAAACTTCGAGTTTTGCGGCGATAACGAGTAAGTAGGATTAGATTTATATTTCTATTGTTTAAAATAATATATTTGTATTTCAATATATGTTTTTTTGGAATCATATATCCGTGGCTATAAAGCAAATATTGAATAAGAGGTTTGAAACTTGTTTTGAAAAAAAGATATGCTCTGATATACTACTGTACCCAATTGTGTACACCCCCCTCAAGTGGAGCCTAATCATGTTTTTTAAATTTTTTTCTACTTTTTCGTTCTTTTGGTTGGTAAACAATATAAAAATAAACATTTCATCAATCTATTATGGCTAGTTTCATTTTGGCGGTTAATGGGTTAATATTCTTTATAAAATAATCAACTTATCATAGGTTCCTCATCGTTTGTCTCTACGATCACACTTCTCTTGACGATTATTGTGCATATACGGTTCTATTTGAGGAGCATAACAATTCGCAATTCCGATAGAAGTATAATAATGCCTTCATCGAAGACAAAATAAAACATTTGATATTTAAAAATAAGAACGTTAATGAAGATAATACCTATATCGAAATAACGTATCGAATGATAGAACCTGACGAAAACATAAATACTTAACAATGGAGCCCACAGTCGAGTACACTTCAGTGTCCTTTCACTCTCCAATCTTATTTATTATTGTTTAGCGATAATAAGGCATGTTTGAAAATACTAACTAAAGTTAGACTCGATCGAGGGAAAAGTGTTCAAAGTTACAAACATCTGAAACTTATGAAACTGAATTTATTTAGTTCAAGTGGACATTGCGGAAATTATAAAAGCAAAAATAGTAAAATTGTCATAGCACAAATATTTAAGAATAAAGGGTTATACATTTTAAGGTTAAACATCTACTATTTAAATTTAGAGATTGATGGTGTGAGAACTGACCTCTTCCTGTCAAAAGTTGTACCCTTCAATTCAAAAGATAATAAAAACAAATTCAATCACAAGAGAATAAAACAATTTATTTTCCCACGATCAATTCTGAAGGCAAATTGCACCATGCTCAATATTTTCAAAATATGATAGTTGCCAGAGAAAACAGAATGGTCCAAATTATAAGTTCCTGGGATCACAAGTTCCGGAACCCAAAAATGGCCGGCTAGACGGAAGAACATTATTTCTCAGTTTCATGACGCGACTCGTCAGGAAACATAACGTTTATTCTAGGATTGGAAAAGACGATACAACAAATGCGTACAGGAAAGGATTGGGGAGAAGACTTGCGATACGCAACACAGAACAAGGCATACCTGAAAAGAAATATGGGTAGTCGATGCATCGGACAATATCTTCGTACAATAAGGCGGCGTTAACTCTGCGTCTCTGAAAAAAAAAGCAGTTGCAAAGTAATCGAACGAAGAGTCGTATAAAGCAGAAACAGATTGCTTACGTGTTTTCCAAGATTGATGAAAGGAATTCTTTGAAAAATACGCGTCAGTAAATTAGGCTGTACGGACTGGGTAACGATCGAGCGGTTCTGTACAACGCAGCAAACCGGTGGCGGCATATTTTGTACTATCGGAGAAATTGATGATGCGTTGACAGCACTGAATCTAGTGGCGACATAAGAGATCGCTTCATTCCCTGGAATCCCCAGCAGCTACAAATGCATGACAGACTTTATTGACTGTCGTGTGGAAACATGGAAAAACACGTTGAACCCAGTCCTTCTCCTGGGCACCGCTCGTTTAGGTTATTACATCGGGCACATGGATTACACTTGCAGCGATCGTGTTTTCATTTTTAATACATTCTTACGAGAAATGCAATACAGAATTGAAACTAATTTTCCGGTTTGGTCAGGTTAGCACTTTTCAACATTATAGATTCGAGTGTTACTCACTTTTGCCGAGGATATTAAGCGTGTCCGGAGCATAATTAGTATTTATTGAATGGCGTCCTTTCGTCAATAAAAATTAACCGTGGACCAAAGGTACGATTTGCGAATGATTTTACTAAAAGAAGAAAAAAACACGAGAGGTGACGGGTGTGTGATCATACAATAGCGATAAAGGGATAGAACAAAATTGCACACACAAGACTAAAGTGCTGCCTACGGAAATTTTTGATGAAACGGCGGAGACGAGAACTTGTATACCGAAAAATGGAGGTCACGACCGGGTTGCGATTGGGTTGTTATATCGTAGACCTCAGTTTTACATTTGCAACCGATTTCTTCGCGGGACACTCGACATTTTTGATAATCAATTCGTTGAATAGGTAAAGTAGCATCTCGTGTATTTAATCCGCGCAAGCAAAGTCAGTTTGAATACGATGTTCATCGCGCAAATTGCGGGAGAGACTGCTAGATTCGCCTTCACGTTGAATCAGCTTCATTTGCACAAACCACCGAAATATACAAACGCACGATTTAACTTATTTTTACCTTGATCTTTCGCGCCTCGATACTGTGTTGCGATGTAACAACAAAGCTCTTCCAACATTCACAACCGATTAAAAAATCGTTCGGATGCGGTAAAAATTGCTTTGCTCTATCACACGTAGCACACGTTTAGGGGAAACATTGTTGGGTTCGAAGTATTTATCTTTCGCATAAAAAACAGAACGAAGTTACACAATAGCGGAAGCTTTTAGTTCTTCGAATTAGGTTTCAACAACCTTTACTCTTCTAATTCGTGCTTGAGTTAACACGAATCAGTGGTGATAATTCGATGGGCACTTCAGTATAGATTTAACCAAAAGGAAATGCTCATAACGATTGTGAAGTGCAACACGATTATGATAAAAGTGTAATGTTCAACAGCTTCTAACATTTTGATAACCACTGTGTTTTTCTTAACACTTGTTGATTTCCATGCAGCAGCTTCTGTGCAATTACCTGGTAATTTGCATCTTTGCGGAGAAGAATCCAAATTTCTTCTCTGTTCGACAGAAAATATTGAGCCGTTCCGGCACAATTCTCTCAACGAACCGTACAGCGGAGGTGAAAATGAAACCCAAGGCAAGACTGAAGAAGAAAGAAGTCAGATTTGGCCAATCTGTCTTGGCAAGCTCCGAAGCTGGTATGAAAAAGTCAGACTTGTCGCTTCTCCGTAAGCCTGTCGACATCAATCTCTCTGGCTTGAAACAAGTGGTCCAGCTACTTGACAAAGGAAGCGAGGAAGTTAAAGCCATTCTCACTTACGAATGCGACATAGTTTACGAGTGCAGAGTCTGCCGCAGTCTGTTCAGAAGCCTGGCCAATTTCATATCACACAAACGCGTTTATTGCCTGCAACAATATTCCGTCGTAAGGTGCAAACTCGATACTGCACCTGTGGACTCCTTGGATCCATACGGTATCTCATCCGTAGGAGACGAGGGGTTCTCAGAAACTGGTAAAGAGCGACAAGAGTCTGAAACTTTACTGAACGACAAAAAAGACGGACCAGAGTCGTTGCTGCCATTAATAGATCCGGAATATGAGGAGAGCCACACAAATGACAGAATACTGAGGAGTCAAAGTAACAAACTCGAGATCAAGAAGGATCTAACAACCATCGTTGATATGCTCACAAAGAGACTGAAGGATGATGCCGATCACGAAACAGCTCTCAAACGCAAAAGGAACGATTCACCCTTCCTCATTACCAGTGATAGGGAACAAATTCTGTTAGAGGTTATCGAACCGAAACATGCCGCTTATCAGACAGTACTGGGCGCTGAAGATTGTACAAATGCAGGAATAGATCTAATGAAGAGTCAGGTAAAGCACCAGTACCGATCGTATATTTTCATCACTGATAGCACGGGGTACAGAGGAAATGTAAAGTGTCGGTGATGCTCGCAGGCGCTGGAGTTGAAAAAGATGCTGGATCGTAACACCGGTATACTGGGTCCAGATGGTCGCCTTATCGCTGGCAGTGACGTCCCTGGAAATGGTAATTATTTGCCCAGCACTGAGGAACTGGAGGAAAAACCTTCGACAAGCGAAAATACAACGTGTGCACTATGTGAGCTATTATACGCAGCCAAGCGCACTCTTATCTACGTATATACGTATAAGCTAGTATTGGGAATGATGTATTTATCAGAGATATCTATAGTTTGCCTCAGAATATATTTTACCTCATCGTTTTCTGCGAGGCTGTTCAGATTTTTACACAGCCACGCTTTTCTCGAAAATCTACTCTGATCTGAGAACTATTAGTACTTATAATAAAAAAACTACAGCGATGTAAGATTGTTCTAAAAAGCAAATTACGAAATTGGAGCTTGTAAAAGAGATGTTTTAGTAATATCGTATTCATGAAGACTTTTATGATCGAAAGAGCTACGAAAAGTGTGATTCTTTCCACCAGCAGTGTATGTCTTTATGCGCATAATTTATTCAAAGGTGGAATAAATAAAGCAAAGAGAAATTTCCCAGGTAACGCAACGTTTGCGACTAAGAAAACCTTCGCCTTCCACGTGAAATCTAAGCACATGGCGCATCGCATGTGCTACCCATGCCCGTGTTGCACGGGAATATTCACGAACCGCTGGAGCGTTTATCGTCACTTGTTCAAAGGTATTTCGGAAATGAAACAATGATATTACGCGATCGCTATAAATGTCAATGTTCCACCTTTACGATCGGGCGGGTCTGTGCGGATATCGATCAGTAATTTGGGTATAACAATGCATCTATTCGAAAAGTTCACAGAAAGACGAACGAGCAGGTGAGAAGATTGCGCGTGCAAATTCAGGCCCGCGCATTCAGGAGAGAATCGTCGCGATTGGAAAAATCCCCACGGTCGACCAAGGCAGACAGTACAACCGAGGACTGCAAGGTTCGTGAGTATGCTTTATTGCATTGAAGCGTATTTTTGAGGTTATCAAATATACTGCAACTTCGGGAGTTTGTTTGGTTTTATTAATAATAATTATTCGTCCGGCTGAATCTTTGATCGTGTCTCTTTCCGGTACCGTATATTATCAGAACTTGACCATCTCCCGGGATTGGATAGAAAATTTGGAGCTAGATGCTGAATTGCAGCGGTGCGGCGAATGCGGAAAGCGATTCGAGCGCAGGGCCGCGCTCGTCTCGCACTCGCAGATTTGCCAGAAACGTGGCACACTCGGAGCGGCACGGGAGACTAGACGCAAGAGAGCAAGAAAATTATTGCCTCGGCGCGTGTCCGGGACTGCCGCGGATACAGAAACGAGATCCGCTGGCGGGCTCGAAAATGAGAGCAAAACGAAAACGACAGAGGAGCTGAGTGCGTTCGGGAGTGAGATTAGCGGCGTCGACGGTCGCAAGATTTCTGTGAGAGAGTCATCCTCGAGTCCTAAATCCCGGTCATCTATGAGGGGACGTAAAACAGGGCGATGTTTAGTCGATCCGGAACCCAAGATAACCTCGTCTAACGAAAGATCCCAAATAGCTTTGCCGGTAGAACAGAAATCAGAGATGCCCTCGACGGATCGAAAGTTCGAGGAAACATTGAGCGTTGAGTTGACCGGGGAGTCTTTGGGCAACAAGAAATCCGGAGGGGAAATCGCGGATCGGAATGACGCAGATTCATTGCCAGATTGGAAATCCAAAACAGCCTCTAAAACGTCAAATTCAAACTTATGTATGCCCGAACGGGTACCCGCATCGTCTTCGGCCCAGGTACAGTCCAAAGGATCTATCATCCGTCAGGAATCTGGTGGATCCTCGTCAGATCGAAAGTCGGAGCCTCCTTCGAACAACGGGAGAAGACGAACAACATCGTCGATTCGAACATGCGACGCGGTGTTACCGAATGGTTCGCCGGAGATATCGATTCGCGTCGAGGACGTGTCAAGCCTGAGCAAAGATGTCTGGGATAAAATGGGATGTGACGGGGCTAGCAGTAACAGCAGTAGCAGTAGTGGTGACGTTGTCAACGATCGGGCGCATCCGTTGGAAGGTACGATCGCCGAACCAACCGGTGCGAAAACCGGGGTACGCCCAGACTTACCGGAAGTGATATATACGAGTATCGAGAACGCTCGACCAGTAGCTCTGTCGGTTTTGGCAACGGAGAAAAAATTAGGCATCCAGTATCGTGGCATACGTTTGCCAACGGTGACTCTCGAGAAGATAAACATATCGCGCTGCAGTTCTATAAACAGCAACTCGGTAGGGGGCCGTATTAACAAGCCATGTATCTCGCTTGAGTCCTCGCTCGTAGACAGGCCAGTTAGCACGGACATCGAGTCTAATCAGTTGCCGATTCAAAAACTCCCGTGTGTATGGTGCAATCGTAAATTCTCGTCAACGGCGAATTTAAAAAGACATATTACGTCCCACACGAGGCGCAACCGTTATCGTTGCAGGCTTTGCAAGGATTTTAAATCGTTGCTGAAATGCGATATAATCGCGCACTGCAACAAAGTTCACAACGCGAAAAACGATCGGGCGATCCTTGCTAATCTGGTGATCGATGGGCCAGTTGTAACAGTCGATGAGAAGTTTACGAGTCAAACGAGCCTATCGAGAGCAAAGACCACGCCCCGGGATGATCTCGAAGTCATAGACGTTGCTTCTTTGTCCAATGCCGTACAAGAAACCATAAAGGCTGGTATCATTCACGCGTCACTGGCCGTCGCTAACGATACGGAAACGTCGAGCGTCGATCAAACGGAGGTCCCACCGACGCCTAAAAGAGGAAAACCACCGAAACCCAAAACGAGACGAAAGAGAAAACCTTTCGTGCCGAGACCGAGAAACTCCAGGCACGTCTCGCCACCGAGATTACCGGAAGATACATCCTTGAACGATTCCACAGATTTCATCGAGGACTCGGCTGATCAAGTTACTCAGCAAACCGATCGAACCAAGGACGATACTTCGGGCCGTGCATCATCACGATTGGAAGGCAATCCGGAGCTTCGCAAAATGATCATGGAAGTGATTTTTGGCTCGTCGCAGAAGGAAAATCCTCGAAATCCTCGGGATGAGCTCGAGGATCGACGTTCGCCTGCACGCGATAATAACGATTCCGACGAAGCGCCGGATCAACCGGACAATTTAATGACGCGCTCGCCGTTGACGAACGCGACGGAAATTATGGACTCTGATGAGCCTGATGCCAAAATCCGAACGAACATCGTTGCTCAAGCTGCTAACAATAATGCCGCGATCGGTCATTGTCGCAACTACAAATTAAGTAACACCGCTGTGGGCAGCAAAGCCATTTTTTTCACAGAGAATCAAGAAGTTTCGAGCGTCTAGAAAAATGCGTCGCCCCTGCCTGTTTCGATCAATAACGATTTGTCCAGCGCGAGGACGATTCTTTTCTCAAGCAAAAGACAGCATTTCCCTGTATTAAGGGACATTTTTTTTCGTTTTTTTTTTTAAATTCCTTTATTTCAAACCCCAGGTATTTTATTTATTATACTTATATCTGGATCGCGGTGTTTAGTGGAATCCTTAACAATTGGGCCACCGACACCGACCTTACTCAAAATCTTTTAACTACTAGCGACCTTTTTGCCGTACATCACTACTGAAAAAATGCAATTTTTAATAGTGTCACAGAAGAAACGTTTCCTCGCGGAAGCGACTATTATCTGTGGAACTAATATCGCGACAGCATTATGCAAATTTGTATTATTGCGGTAAATTGTACATGATACTCTTTCATTAACGAGTCATTAACCGTATACTTTCGTAATAGTTGCTTTCAAGAATTAGTAAAGCAGATAATTGTCGGTTCTTTGAAGATGAACTTGTTTGAATTTACGTTCGGAAATTGAGGAATGTTCTAACGAATGGAATATGTCGATGCGAATGGCACGGACTCTTCATTGACGTTGCAATCCCCGGGTGGTTCTATTCAATTGCCTCGTTTCGATATCGACGCACGTAACCTACAAATAATACGTGCTCCATGTTGATTGTAGCCTACGAAAATTTGTGGATCAACCCAAGCGCAGTTGTAAAGTATGTTAATAAAATCTGTTGCAACGTAAGGATTTTTTCTTTTCCCCACATGTTGACTGTATCAATCCACTGTTCGGGCTAGCACCCGATAAGGAGGGCAAACTGAAGATTTTTTGGCAGATGGACAAAAAGAGCGATGGGTATACATTTACGGGGATTATTCAGTATATATTTGAGAATAACATTATTATGATTTTTTTCCGTTCAAAATGGCGGCGAGAGAACTAATCTTCTAAATTATCTTTTAAAAAAACGTCTCCATTGGCGAACAAATTTATGGTGAATATTAGATTCTGAAAAAGAACCAAAACGAAAATAAATCAATGTCGTATTGGCTATAAGCAGTACAAAAAAATTTTGTGTTCAATCAAATTTTATAAAAATAGTGGACTTCTAACCAAAGAATTTGATTCTGTGCCTAGAAAATAAGCAGTAAGTTGTTTATAAAATAAAAACTTTATATTAAGACCATGTCAAAGACGTACCACGTGACACACGAGTGCAAGAGATAGTTGAAATTAGTAAATCGCAATTTCTCAAGGATGAAACATTTTTATCGTAAAATTCAAGCATCTATTTCTGCCTCTATGAATTCTACAAAGACTGATGCTAGATGTCTCGCTGTAAGCTTAATCGACGCCGAGAAAACGGATTTTGAAAGTTTGTGAGGTTATGTCGATGTTCGTCATGGCCTTAAGTCGAAAAACCCTTACGTACAGTAATACGCCGCTTCACGCGACGCCGTTATGTACGGTCTCGCTTTAGTGCGAATTTCAAATTTCGCGTTAAAATGACTTTTTTGTATTCACTTATCACTATGTTTAATCGTAAACCTCCATATACGCGAATTTTACTTCACGATTTTTTGCGGAACGTATCCTTTACGTAAAGAGGGGTATTACTGTATTTCTGTAAAGTAGATAAATGTGAAGCTACTGTCAACATTTTTTGTTTAAGCAATAAAAGAAAAAGTTTTTCGAAATTCTAGAGTGTTGTTACCCGTTCATTAATTGACAAACGTATGGACGACGCATATGTTGTTTGTCTCCTTGTCTTTTGAGCTTTAAATTTTGTTTGTACGGTCCCAATGGCGCCACTTGCCAGGGGCCATTTTAATTATTTTTATTTCTCAAAATGTAAAACGCGGCGGAAGATTGAATCCGCCAACTAAAAACGAATTTTCGCGCGAGTATTCGCCGATATAACTTCTATCGGTAAATTGTCCATTCTTTCCCGAATAAACTGGACAACGTCGGATGATCGACTCGGTAGCGATTTCAGACGTTACGGTAAACAAGAAACACAAACAATAGAGGTTCGACAGTCACGAGGAGGACGTTGAAACTTCTGCATCGACAAAGTTGCCGCGTTACATTTCGGTATCGTCGGACGATTTAAATTTTCGTGTATCTTCGGGCGACTTCGGAGTGGTCGGGGAAGCCTAGAGGGGATAACGAGAGAGAGCGGCGCGGGACCGGCTAGCGGACATCAGGACCAAGACTAGTTCACCAGATGCGCTTTGAACGGCGCCGAATACGTATCTGTAATGTACATCGCGACTGCGCGTCCTCGATCGTAAATTTGTTTTCTTTCTCTTCCGGTCGTGTCTCTTATACCTCGGTCTTCTCAGTTGCCAGTGCGAAACGAAATCGCGAGTGTTAAAGAACCTGTGTGAAAAAAAAACATTTTTTTTCAAGCTTCTCGGTGAGAACGCAGCGCGCGCGTAAAAAGCTGACGCAGAGGTATCTCTTGTTTGTAGACACACGAGAATCGCGAGATTGGTTGATTCTGCCCCCGGGGCTTGCGCCACATATGCCGACTAAACAGTGTGCAACAGTTTTTTCGTGACCGTCATCTCGACGAGACATAAAGTATCCTGTGGCTCGGATTCACCTCCGCCTGTTTTTTTCTCGAGGTAAGACCCATTTTTAATTACGAAAAACAAGTTAGACCTGTCGCGTGCACGCCTTTGTCGCCGCGCACGCGCGCGCGCACACACACACACGCACGCGGACGATAAAAACAAAAAACAGCGCCGCGCAGCGGAACCTTATGCAGAGCGCGCTCTTGATAACGCACAAATATTTTTGTGGAATAGTTTCAGCGAGGAAAACTGTAGCTCTCTTTTTTTAACATTCCATTAGATGTCTATCGGGTCGAAAAAAATCACCTGACTCCGTGTACCATTATTCGTCAACGTTGCATCCCACTCCTGGTCCAAAGAGACCATGAGAAAACAATGTGCACGTCCCAGTCGGCATATAATCCCACGAGTCATAGATTTTTTTCCGTTAACGAAAAGTATCATCTTCATAAATATTATTTCTAGAAAAAATATCGGTGACTTTCGTGTACACGATACATCATCTCTCTCGTAACGTTTGCGTTTCATTAGCTTCTACGAGGTAGTAAAAAACATGATATATCACGTAGTATTTTAATTCTGTGTCAAAAGTGGAATTCGTCATGGTTATATTTCTAATAGCTTATCGGCAAGTTTCGTGCTTGTATCCTTAAAAGGTTGAAACCGAGTACAAGAAAAATGCATATTTTTAGTTTCGACAAAATCCATTGGGGTCTATCATGCTTAAAGCCAGAAAAATAAAAATTATGTTTTTTTTTTCGATCTGGGCCAATCGGTCGAGTTTTATTGTATGGAAGTTTTCATCATTGGAATATAATGAAATTTTTTCTTCTCAATTGCCTATGAACGATTCGGCGATTATTTTTTTCTTCAACGCTAAATTATAATGGATTTGAAGTTTGCATCGTTGCGACCTAATAAAATTTCTTTTCTCATTTGTTTATTTCCTTGGTTCCATTATTTGGCTGAATATGTTTCTTCACATTTGAATTCTAAATTATGGCAATAAAAATTCGAATAATTATTGAGGTATTTTAATTTTCCAATTCCGGTCATAAGAAATAGAGAAATTGAAAAATAATCATTTTCTTAGCGCTGCAACGTTGCGAACTTCAATCTCATAAATCATAGCATTATGACTCTGAAATTCTGTAAGACCGTCATTCTATTACCCGATCACGCCAAAAAACACCTTAATTGATTTCAATAAAATTCAGCACGAGCTCATGAGACGTATTGATCGATATGATACGTTTCATTTCAATATCTAATCACTTTTTTTAAATTATAATATTACATACTCAAATCTAACGTAACGATGAAATTTAAGATTTATATTTTTTTATTAATTCAATTATTACGGAATACAAACGAAATAAATATGATTAAAAAATAATATAAAATACATATTACATAATATATGAATAAAATAGAGTATAACAAAAATGTTATTATTCTTTATTCATCGATTATTTTTGTTACATTTTGGAATCAAGAAAACTGCAGATATTTTTTAGAATTGTCATTTAGCAATCTTGAAATTTACGATCTATAATTTTTTATCGTAATTAAAATGAGAAATAAAAAAAGGTCGTTGCATTCCAACGATTCAAACTTCAACTCCATTCGAATCTGAAATCCAATATTGACATATCAGCATTAAAAAAAATCGTTTAAAGCGTTAAGTAGCATTTCAATAAAACTGGAGAGGGATCCACGCAGGTGATGTCACGGGTAAAAGGTCGCATTTATAAATCTTTTTTCTGAAGATTTCTACTTTGTATACCTCTGATGACGTTACCACGTAAATTGCGGGTTCATTATTTTTACGTTACTTTCTTTCGCTATTGTTAAATTACTCTTTCGTCTGAGATTACTTCGCTTTTTTTTATAGTTTACATTGTAGATGTTCAGTGAGTTTAGGCGGTAAACTCATTAAGACAGGATTCTCCTTTGGGTAATAAAACGGGGGTTGGGTAGGAAACCCAAACTTCGATTGACCAGAAGGCTCAAAATTCCGAATTTTCATAATACGAAATTACAAATTTCGGAAAGGTCATGCCAGCAAAAAGTTTACGAAATTTGTATGGGTTCGTTAGTTTGAATTAAAAACTTTGATTTTTAACAAACCCACCGAACCGAAAAATGTACGAAATTTGTAGTTTCGGAATATTGAAATTCGGAATTTTGAGCCTTTTGGTCATTCACAGTTCGGGTTTTCTACCCCACCCCATAAAAAGGATATTTTTGCGAATTTTTAATGAGGTTATGAATAAAGATATTGATAAAGGGGTTTGTTTGGATTAATAAATACATTTTTGAAATACATTGAAAAAATGTATTACATATTTTATTCACTTTTAGCATACGAAATCACTATTTGAATACAACACCTTGATTAGTGGGTTGATTTCCGCAGTTCTCGAACTTTAAAAAATTGAGTATTAAAAACGGAAAAATTTCGAATTTTTAGATTAAATATATCACTAGCAATCGACTGAGCTAACGTTTTTTGTGTATATGCCAAAATTCTAAATGGCGACGAAAAAGGGAAGGAAAGGGTTGTTTTTTCACTGATTTTCGCAAAACAAGGAAAAATCAAAACTTTTAATTCATTCTAGTTCAGTCGGTTGCTATAGATGTACGGAATATGAATTTACACTTTGATAACAATTGGTTCTCTAATTTCGAAAATTGTAGGCACCAAGCGGTGGAAAAAAAGAAGTTTAGAGATAAACTCGTTTAAAGTTTTTGCAAAGTAACAGATAACAAAAAAAAAAACTTAACTTCCGGTTAATCATCAATGCTTGGACCATTTTGAAAAAATATTCGTAAATATATTTACTTTCGAAAAATGTATGAAAAAAAATTCGAATTTTTTCAAAGTTTCTAAGTAGAATCCTGCCTGAAACGGACAGAGAAAATTTAAGTAGACATTTTAAAAGATTGAAAAACCAATTAAAGATAGATGACTCGAGGGTGTTTTGGATGGACTTTTGCTATGTAAATATAATCGTATATTTGTTTAAAAATTTATGGACTTGAAGTTTGCATCGTTGCAACGCAACCAAATTTCTTTTCTAATTTTTTAATTTCCTCAGATCTATTATTTGGCGAAACTATTTTTTTCAGATTTGAATTCTAAGTTGTCACAATAAATATTTGTATTATTATTGAGGTACTTTAATTACGATTACAGTGAAAAAGAAATAGAGAAATAAAAAAAATAATGATTTTTGTTGCGTCTCAACGTTGCGAACTTCAACCTCATGAAAAGTGAAGAAAAGAAGCTACGATATTGATCCATATTCAATGATCGAACAGTTGTAAAAATGTCTCCATGATTCGTATTCGTATTCATTTATCTGCGTTTTATCGTTTATGATATCGTTCGTTTTTTCGGATAGCCTCGTTTACGACGTGTTTTCGATTTTACGCACTTGCTCTGTAAACTTTACCGTTAGACCGATGATTGATCATTTTACGGTCGATCGCTTCGAATACTCGTAGACACGCTGCGAGAAATAGATTATTTGCGCACATCGAATACGTAAATACTTGGCGAAAATTACAGTTCGCTGAATCCATAGACACTGACGCATACAGGCAAATCTTTGCACGATGAATCCGCTTTCTCTTTGCTTCCACTTCTTCATACTTGTGTCTATATGATAAGCCAATGGTTAACGAAACTCCCTGGACGGGTTTCAGTTTTGCTTTTGAGGTACTCGCTACGGGCGAATAAGTTCCAAACACGAAAACTCGTTACGCTACTTTTGCCGGTTTTATTACCGGGCAACCCAAAACTCACTTTGTTTTTTCTTGTTTACACATTTTTTTTTCACGAAAATTCAGAAAACTGCCTTTATCGAGCTGCCGTTTCCTGAAGTTTGCATATATTTCAAAAATTCTGGTTCACCGCCTGCATATGGGTCTTATCTTTAAGAATCATATTTTTTTTTCTCGGATAATCACAGCGTGAGAAAGGACTCCAAAAATGTGGCACTTTCTTGAAATCTTTTTTCTAAACATTAATGTAGACGGTGGGCAATTTGCATAAAAAAAAGTACTCTTACTTTTTTCGAATAATTAAAGTACGAAAAAAGTACATCTAAATAACTAAATGTCTATGCGTATTCTTTCTGTAAAAAAAAATCATATGAAGATCATCATTTTCGACATTGTGAATGGTCTTCCTGCCTTAAGGCGGTATTAACGTCTAGAAGCTTGTTTTTAAAGTGATTTTTAGGAATCAATTTTGAAAAAAACTATTAAGCCTACAGTGCCGGTGTTTTTCGCACATAATAATACATGTTTCAATTAACAACACAAATTTTTATGAAATACTTTATTGAAATCTACACGAGTTATGCACTGTTATGCAGATCGTGGCATGAGATGCCCGTCCAGTCGGGCGCACATGTGGCGGTTTTAGTCGGCTGAAAAAATTGAAAAAAAAAATGTTTCAAATCTATATGAATGTAATTATCGTCTGAACAAGAATTGAGCAAGTATGAAATTTTTTATCGCTGTCGCAGCAGTTTGAAAATAAACATTTCATTTTCCCGATAAGTTGTCAACTAAAACATGAAAGCAGGGCCAAAAATATTAAAGCTACCGGTATCATCCTAGGCCATACTATAGGTGATAGTTCTCCCAAAATGTGTGTAAAAACAGAAGTCAATCGGTCCAATGGTTTTTGAGAAAAACGTGTGCCCGACTTGAAAAAAGTCGTTTTGTGAAAAACGCGTTCAAAGTTCAATGACTACCTGGCACTCCCCAACGCACCGCTGCCTTTGAGACTCTGTAACTATAGAAGTTCTACGAATTTCAACATAATATTTTGGACACACAATCTCAAAACCCCAAATAATAAGAAAATGCAAAAAAAAAATCGAATTTTTGAAGTTTCTAAACAGTAATACCGCCTTAAGAGAGGGCGATACCCCAGCTCGGTGGGTATGGCTGATTGAGATAGTAGATACACACGGATTTCGTAAACGGCTCTTCAGAATCGAGCGAAATTTGACCAGACAATGTCAAATTAATAGACGAACGGCTGTCGCATTAAGGGCGATTATTGTACGTATGCACGTATACATATGCACACACGAAGCCCGTCGAGGCTTTCCGGACGCTAGCGACAATGTTGCTTCGCGGTAGATCGCTGTAGCTCGCACTAATTTTGTTTTACCGGCGCGAGTCGAGACTTTTTCGAAATTTCGTCGCGGGTATTGCCCCCTCCTAAGAGGGCCGCACCCGCGACAAAACTGGGAAGCCTCGATGGGCTTCGTGTATGAGTACATACACGTACATACGTACACACTGGAAATTTCGAGATGTACAGTGCTCCGGCATTCGCCGGAATTAAATGTCACAAATGTTGGACGATATTTTCTCGAAATCGTAAACAAATACCTAAAAGTTTCGAATATGGCTACGCGGCTCTTTTCCCCTCCAAGTCGTGATCCTAACCAAACTTTTTGCTTTACCGTATTTCCATCACGACTAGGGATGCCAGATGTCCGGTTTTTTTTATGCTTGTCCGGTCACAAAATTCTTGGTAAACCGGACACAAAGTGCACAAAGTACATTTATCTATTAACCGGTTTTTTCTTTGAACACATCTGGCATCCCTAATCACGACGCTTGCGTGGTAACGCAATCTTTAGTTTTTTTTTCGATTTGAGAAATTTGTGGAGAAGGCAGCCATTCGTCTATCAATTTGACATTGTCTGGTCAAATGTTGATCAAATCTGAAGAGCCGTTTAGGAAATCCGTGGGTATCTACTATTTCAATCAGCTATACCGACCGATCTGGGGTATCGCCCTTTCTTATGTGCGATTATTGTCTGATAAAGAGAAACCGAGCTTGGAGCGGCACGTTGTTTTGGGTTCGAGCGTGTTCTCGTGTATGCATGATAAATGTGGGTATGAGCGCGTATACCTAGGTATTTCGAGTAAGCGCGATAACGAAACAAAAAAATAGAACATTTGGGTATGACGTATGTTTTATTTGAGACGGGATGGGTTGAATGACCGAAAAATGGTAGCCACGAAGGAGATTCGACTGCCAGTACCGAAATTCCATCCTTAACATTTTTGTGTTCCACCTGCTGCGTGGTTAAAGTGGTAACGACTTTAATGGGCGCTCGACAAAGAGGTCGTGTAATTCAAAGAAATATGCATCGCGGGAATGCAGCGATCTAATTTTTTTTTTCATTTCTTCACTTTTATCACCCAAAATATTTATTTTTTGTGAGCTATGGTCGAAAATGTTTTGCAAAGAAAAAATGTTACAATCGAGGCGGATAAATATTCGTTGCTTTTCAACGATGCAAATTTCCTTGAACTTTAAAGCAAGATCCGACTTTTGGCATTCGAAAAAAGGTTATGTTTATGAATTTTTTATGAGATTATGAATAAAGATATTGATGTAAGCTTCGTTAGCCTCAATAAATGCGTTTTTAAATAAATTAATAACGTTTTTATTATATATTTTTTAATTTAAAAAACTTAAAAAATTTAAAAATTTAAAAACTGGACCATCAAAAATAAAAAAGTCTTGAATTTTTATATTCGACGTATCACTAGCAATCGACTAAACTAGAATTTATAATATATACGCAAATATAACAAAATTATGGTGAAAAAAACGGAAGAAAAACAATTGCATGTTTTTCACTGCTTTTTGCCAAACAAAAAATGAATCTCAACATTTTTCAATAATTCCAGTCTAGTCGGTTCCTATAGGTGTACGGAATATGAGGTTAAAATTTCGTAACAATTGGTTCAGTAGTTTCGGAGATCTTAGGAACCCAATCACTGCAATAAAAATAGTTTGAATATAAACACGTTCAAGGTTTTTGTAAAAGAAAAAATGGCGAAAACACTTACCTTACGCTTAATCACCAATGCTTGGACTCAATTATCTTATGCGTAATAATATTCGTGAATATAGGTAATTACTTTCGAAAAAAGTAACGAAAAATTCGATTCTTTCAAAGTTCCAAAGTTTCAAACTTGCCTTAGGAAGTTATACGAGGAAGTACAACGTCGAAAATTATGGGTTTCTTATGATTTTTTTTTTTCATAGAAAGAATACACATAGACATTTGGATATTTAGACGTGTTCTGTTTCATATTTTAATTGTTGAAAAAAAATCTATACACTTTTTTAAAATGCGCATTGTCCATGGTCTACATTAATGTCTAACATAAAATACCTCAATAATTATTTAAATCTTTATTGTGATAACCTAGAATTCAAGTCTGAAAAAAACATATTCGGCCAAATAATGGATCGAAGTTAATAATAAAATGAGAAAAAAAGTTTCATTACGTCTCACCGATGCGAATTTCAAGTCCATAAAAAAATTTAACACAATTCGCGCAAGCAACGTTTATTCTGTTCTTTTATTTTCTTCCCTTTGAATTACTGTTTTTCGTTACCTTCACGATCGTTTGACACTCACAATACAGCTGAGCCTTAAAAAAAAGTCTCATTCGATTTTGGCATGTCTACCGGTAAAGATGACGATTTGACAGTGTTTTTTAGGGTTCTGTACCCGAAGAGTAAAAACGGGACGCTATTACTAAGACTTCGCTGTCTGTCCGTCCGTCCGTCTGTCACCAGGCTGTATCTCAAGAACCGCGATAGCTAGACAGTTGAAATTTTCACAAATTATGTATTTCTTTTGCCGCTATAACAACAAATACTAAAAACAAAATAAAATAAATATTTAAGGGGGGCTCCCATACAACAAACGCGATTTTCTTGGCCTTTTTTGCTCGATATAAAAAATGGCAATAGTTAGGCACTTAAAATATTCACAAAATACTCAGTTGTATTCTTACTTTAATAATAAATAATAAAATTAAAATAAAATAAATATTTAAGGGGTGCTCTCATACAGGAACGCCATTTTTTGCCTATTTTTGCTCGATATCTATAAATGGTAACAGGTAGGCACTTGAAATATTCACAAAATACTTAATTGTATATTTACGTTAATAATAAATAATAGAATTAAAATTTAAAAAAAATGAGGCAAATTTTCCTTACAAGTGTTGGTTACAGCCAGGCTCCATGGCTACAGAGAGACACCAGGACAAGAGAAATTAAAGAAAGGTTACAATATAAAATTTATGTACCTACTGTTGTTTACCTAGTCAATGGTACGGAACCCTTCGTGTGCCAGTCCAACTCGCACTTGGCCGATTTTTCGGTTCTCGTTACCCCCTGAAAAAAAATAAATGTACAATTCCTGCTCTAGATTTTCGCTTTTTCGATCGATGATACACCGCTGTTGCGTCGCCCCGCAAATTCCTCACGTACGGCACACCCTGTACGCGCGCATCCGTACATACGTTCTACATGAAATTCACGAGTGGATCGTCATCAGTTAACTCGGGCATTAGCCAAATTTACAAACGCGCGCGAAGTAATGCCCCCCGTGGACGACGTTATGTACATATATAAGAAAGTACACACAATTTACACACATACGTTATTATTCGCTGCTGTCATGTACGTGACCCGAATGAGTCCTTAATAAGTCGACCCATTTACTCATTGCTCGCGGGTTGTCCTTATCTAGGTTGCGGAGAGTCTACACTACGTTCTTACGATCTTATTATGATATTTGTCATTATTGCTGCATTCATTTACCATACTTACAACTTAAACGATAATAATGACACTAATAATAGCAATAGTACGATCAGTTATTATTTTTGTTATGATTATTATTATTATTATTATTATTAGTGCTATATCGATCATATCAATTTAATTATACCTCTGCCTATTATTATATAATATAATATATCTAATATATTATGAAATAGATATATTAGGTACTAACTGAGGCCCGCAGTGTTCCCCGCGGGAAACCTGAATTCCATAGAGAATCGTTCAGCCGTTTGAGTGTAAAGTAGTGACAAAAATACTTAAATTATTTGCTCATCCCGTGGGTTTTTTTATTTCCTTAGATCCGTTATTTGGCAAAATATTCTTTTTCAGATTCAAATTCTAGGTTATCACAATAAAGATTTGTATAATTATTGAGGTATTTTACCTACGATTTCAGCGAAAAAAAAATAGAGAAATTAAAAAATCGTGATTTTCGTTGCGTCGCAACGTTGCGAACTTTAATCTCATCTTATCCCGCGGGAACACTGAACATTTCCGGGATGAATAGTAGCTTATGCGTTAATTCGGGTTATACGCTATCTTCTGTACCAAATTTCATCCCGATTCGTTGAGCCATTTAGGTATGAAGTAAAAACGTATTTGAATTTTTTGCTATCCCACGGGAACATTGCATTTTTTCAGGTGAAAAATTAGCATACGTGTCAATCCGGGGTATTGTATCTCCATACCCAATGTATCTCCATACCAAATTTCATAAAAATCCATTCGGCGGTTTAAGCGCGAAAAATGTACAAATATACATACAAACTTTATGCAATTTGAGTTCGCATCGTTGCGGCGCAACGAATTTGTTTTTTTTTTTAATTTTGGAATTTCAAAGAAATTATTGTATTGTCTCCGCTTCTCATTGCCTGAAAAACATCATACAAATCGTTTTTTAAGAATTTCGGCGAAGGGGAGCCACCCGTAAAACTGGGTGAAAGTCGAAAAAAATGATCGCAGAAATTATTATTTCAATTATTTAACTTAAACGAAGCAAAACAAGAATAATGTATTTATGGCATTAAAAATATTTATTTAGGATACCAAACATGCATTAGGTTTACGTAATGCAACAATTAACAGTTTCATTATTTATTTCAAACTAATAAACAATAGGAAATTTAACAGAAACGTATCAAAATAGTTGTGTCAAATTAGTCCAGCGAAAAAGTTTCTTTTGTGTCAAATTAAGCTTTACCACAATGTTCGTTAATTTATAAAATCGAAACTCGTGGATTTTTGGGATTTCGAGTTTCAGGAGACGTTCGTTTTTTACAGACACGTTTATTGGTTTTGCACAGTTTTTGTTTATTTAATTGTTTCATCAAATCAGTTCAGGGATTCGACGAGCTCACTGGCTGTGGTGATACATATAGAATATAATTGCTATAGAAATTGAGAAACCGGTTCGTTAAATGAAAAGTGAATTTTCATTCGCTGTTTCATCGAGAATTAATAAACGCATTCGTATAATCACCGACTTGCAAATGGAAAAGGTCACATCGGCGTAACTATTATACAAGTTTGGTTGGTGTGAGTAAACACGATAGTGAGCTCCGATTTCGCGTACGCTCGTGAGTTCCGGGTTTGGTGCACCGGGACTCCATATCTATAATCGAATCTGCGCGATTGAAATGTAAAACCGGACATGTACAATATATTTACTGATATTTCGTAATCCCGTTTATACGTGCATATCGCCAAGATTTTTTTTTTTAATCACGATACTTGAATAATCGGAAAATCTTGACTCAGAGGTGACCGCTTGGGAGGCCTCTTTGCGATTCTCGTAACGCTGATAATGCGAAATGCGATCTTGCACTTTGCGTAATTAAGAGGGAGCCGCACACTCTCCCCCCCTCGTCCTCCGATCAGGCTGATAGTTTCCCATGGATTTCCTAAACGGCTCTGCAGAATTTCATGAAATTTCACCAGACAATGTTAAATTCATAGACGAACGGATGTCTTCTCCGCAAATTTCTCAAATCGAAAAATCAAAATTACAGATTGTATTACCACGCGAGCGTCGTGATGGAAATGCGGTAAAATAAAAAGTTTGGTTAAGATCACGACTTGGAGGGTTTTTTTTAAAGATTTAATTAAATTTTTTAAAAACTTTGAGAAAAACTGTGAGACAGGATTCCTGAACTGTCTATAATATGTACCTACAAATTTGTACGGAACCCTAGGTGAGCAAATCCAACTTGCACATGCCCGGGTTTTTTTTTAGCAACGAAAAATCATAAAGTACAATAATAATGAAAAGTGAGCAATTTATTATAAAAATTAATCTAAAACATGTATGGACAATTGTGTATATGTATACACAATTTATTGTTCGCCACCACAGTTAACGCAAATAAACATTTTGTGCGTGTCGCACATTAATTTGAGATTAAAGTTGCGCTTGGAGTCTTTTTGACCCCGGGTGATCTGGGAGGGCTAAACACTTTCGAAAAAAACGTCATTTACTGACAAACTTAAGTTCCTGGTAATCCAAAGAATCTAGAAAATGAAGGCAATGCGTGTTGCCTCTGATAATAGAAATCGATCGTAGTTATGTACATTCCGTGTGGATTATCTGTACTACAAAGTGATGCCAACTTAATTAATTCGTGTTCGCACGGAACACGCATGGGAAAACTTGAATCAATGGGGTTATTGCGCCCGACACTGACAATGGAAAACGCGTTGGTGTTCTCGGGCATCCTACTCAAGTACACATCTCGATTCCTTTGCTGCGCATGCTAATTTGTCTTTCTCTCTTTTTCTCTTAGCTCTTTCCTTCCGTTCCCTCTTTCTTCCGCTCTTTCTCCGAGTCTCTCTCTTTCTCCCTTCGTGCGGGCGGTTGCATGCTCGCATGTTTTTTTTTGTCGCCCGACCCGCGTAAATCTTTTTTTTCCCGGCCTGGAAGAGGCCGTAAAGTCTCGCTGATGAAAAGTACGAAGGAAGTCCGACGATCTCTGGTACAATCGAGTGCCTTCATTCACGCACGTATGTATGAGTCTAGCAGTATGTTGAACTGTTATGAAATGCGCCAAATGAATCCGTATTGACGGGGACCACTTTTTTTCGTTAACACAGCACGAGGCTATTGGCACATTGAATGCGGCAACTATTTTGATGTCCATAGCGGTCAAACAGCGGGAAACGCATGTCAGTTGGTATATGACGTTCAAATGACCAGAAAAGCTTTGCCAATGAGCTTTTTTTTGCCGTTGCGATAAGAATAGTTTTCCCTCGATCCGGTAAAGGTGAAAGCCCTGATGACGGAATAAACTTCTTTAACCCGTAGTGGTCACTCGGGGTCCAGTGGACCCCAAGCAAATTTTGTAGGGATAAATCATTGTGAATCGAACTTCTGTTTTCACGTGCTGTTGTCTGAACCTACTCCAACACCATTTAATCGGTGGCGATGGTCAAAATGGCGTCAGTTGTCTTTCAGGTAGCAATTAGTGCTGTTCATGAAAGTTATATTTTTTTCTTGAAAATATACTATTTCAAGAGTAACATAGCGTAGGTTTTTTTGCCATATCGCAAAAATCAAAATGTATATGAATTTTCCAATGAAAATAGGGTTTTTTTGTTCTTTTTTTCTGATTGTTTTTTCGCCATGTTAAAACTTAAAAACGAAAGAAAAAACGATTGTATTATTTGAAAAACATATGAAATAGAATACTCGTGCAAGATTTGCGTCAGTAAATCGAGTAGAACGCAAATAGCAACAAGTATTCGGAGTGGGGTCCACTTTACCTCATGTGACCATTACGTGGCGTATAGGAGGTGTGACCATTACGGGTTAATTGTTCCATTTCATAAGCTTATTTTCTCTATAAAGTCATTAATTTACATTGAACTTAGCATTGGAACTGTTATATATTGGCCGCAATCTGAAGCTGGAGCAGAAGAACGGAGGTCGGAGAGAGGATCTTATTGCCGTATTACGTATTATGTTCTTGCCTTGTTCTTTTTGAAAAATAGTATGGTTCAATATGTAAGACCGTGATCGTAACGCACGCACGATCAATTCCAAGTTATCAGTCTCGAAAGTGTTTAGGGTGGAAAGGGAAAAGTTGGGAGAGGAAAAAAGCGGTGATAACGCACTGCGCATCCGAGAGAGCCGCGTGGATAATCTCCGGAGGTATCACTTTCGCCGGGAGCGTGGGAAAACGAAGGGTGCTTGAATTGCAGACTCGACGCGCGCGCGCATACACCCACCCGGGAAACACGCTGTGTATCGGAAAAAGCGATTTTTATGACACAATATTTCGAAAACGGGCTTCACAATGGGTGATAGTCTCCACCCTCAACAGTACTAAGATGCTGACGTGTTTTTTTACTACTTTTAGATAAATTCTCTTATATTCCTGGTAACGTTATTTCGGGGTTCGCCCTTCCACCGAAACCAATGATTCGTTTAATGTTGCGGACAAACCGGCCCATCGAAGGCCAATGAACGACAAACAACGCTGGCTACGTTTATTAGCGTTCGCAAAGGCGTCCATACAGAAGCAGGGGACGTCTATGAATTCCATTCGTTGGCCTTCGATTGGGGCCAACTAAGTTCGGTATGCAGCATAAGGCAATGCCGCAAGCACCGTCGCCGGAGGTACCAGATATATTGATAGTTAAAATTATATACAAAAAAAGATTCAATTAGGTAAATAACTAAATAAATATCTCATTTTTATTTTCACAATAGTTCAGGCTAATCCGAGTAAAATGTAAATGATCGAAAGACAATTTCGAATGACGTTGAAGCTTTCAATGTTGGTATTTTTTTTTAATTTTCATTTGTAACCTTTTACAAAGTGTTTTATTTACGTTTAATGTAAATAATAAGTGGAGGAAAAACGGAAAAATGCAAAAAAGTGGAGGAAAAAGTGAAAAATGCAGAAAAGTGCATGAAAAAGTGAAAATTTAAAACAAAGTGGTTGTGGATATTTCCCGAGGATGCTTGCGCAATATTGTTCTTGTGCTCATAGGTATTTGAGAAATATTGGGTGGAACGATCCTCGGTGTGTACATAGGGAGTTGAGAACCCGATGGTCTCGGTTGCAGCTCTCGTGTAGGTGCTTTGGCTTTGGGCATAATCGATAGCTTTCGTCGCGTGTAGTATTAAAGGGCTCTTCGCTCCCTATCTTTCCAGTTATGCACGTACATAGGAAGGGCTATTTTTAACCCGGTATCTATGTAATTTTGGCTACCAGTACATCTGACTGTTTTGCAAAAACCCCTTAGCAAGTTTGCGTGGGGCTTGCGGCTAAGAAATTAGTCAATTTTTCATGGTTTCTTCCGTTAAGAATATTGGTAAACCGAAGTCTATATTTAATACACTATTAATTCACATTAGTGAATTTTTGTATGAGAAGGCAATGGATGAAGAATGAGGTTATACCGTTATTTAAAAAAAGGGCCGCGATTGCGGAATGCCCCATTGGCGTTGATGGTTCTAGCAACTAAAATGATTATTTTTGTCTGTTAAATGCGAACATTTTTTTGAAAATTTTCTTATAAGATCTTTAAAAAATCACATTTAACAAATATTAATGTTAACCATACAAATAAAGTTGAATGAAATGAGAAGAGTTTGACATGAACAAACCTTGATGTACAGGAAACAACATTTATCCGTAATGGTTATTAGGGGTCCAGTGGACCCCAGGCAAATTTTGTAGATATATCGTAAAAAGGTCGATTGAGAATCGAACTTGTGTTGTCACGTGCTGTTGTCTGAACCTACTCCAACGCTATTTAATTGGTGGCGATGGTCATAATGGCGTCAGTTGTCTTACAGATAGTAAATAGTGCTGTTCATGAAAATTATATTTTTTTCTTGAAAATATACTAATTTCAACAGCGTAGGTTTTCAGCCATATCGCAAAAATCAAAATGTATATGAAATTTTCAATGAAATCGGACTTTTTTTGTTCTTTTTTTCTGATTATTTTTTCGCCATATTAAAATTTTTAAACGAAAGAAACAATTGTATTACTTGAAAAACATATGAAATAGAATGAGATTTGCAATAAATCAAGTAGAACGCAAATAGCAACAACTTTTCGGCGTGGGGTCCACTATATCCCATGTGACCATATGGGTTATTATTTGTGCGCTTAATGATGACGTTGAATGAATCATATTTTTATAGCCAAAACTTTCGCAATTATTATTCACTGTTTTGGGCTTAATATACAGCGGAACACGACTTTCTAATCGTATGCTCAGAAATGCTTTTTGTTGGTGTGTTAAACATATTACGATTACGGTGTCAACAAATTGTGAAGAATTTTACGACTCCATCTTTAACCGTGGATGTTTGTCGATAGATAAAAATTTGTTGCACACGATATGGACACGCATCGTGCAGTAAGCACCAGCGGGCCATTGCGCCGTAGCATAGTGGCCGATCTAACATAAACATCGCGATTAATCTTTGAAATATGCACAAAACCTATTTTCCAAAAATATCAATGAAATCTCGTGCTGCACTATTATATATAGAAGAATATATCATTGAAAGTTTTACACTCATGCAAATCTCTTATATATTGAATATTGAAATTCACTTTATCTTTTCTGTCCACTCTTCCGTACACCAAAGAGTGGGGCAATCATGTGAACTGCAATTGTACGATTGGGACATACACAAATGTGAACGAGCTGTTTTTTCGCTCTTCAGTTCGAGCAGCACACCCTGTATGCGCGCGGATGTATTGATGCTACTAATTTTATTCAGGCGGGAGACACGCACATAGGGCTATGTTCATGCTAATCCAATGGTCAGTTCGTTGAACCTATAGAAGGCACCCTTTAATGCAACTATCCACGAAACGCGACTCGTCAGCGTGTACCCTTACAGACACCCATTTTGCATACGATGACCAACTGTATCATCCCCTGCTTGACGCTGCCTGCCTGCTCGTCAGTATGAGCATGGTGACTTGCGTACAGCGAAATCAGTGATTCATCAGTGAAATCCCCCCTTTTTGTATTGTCCTCTCTCGCTCTCTCTCTGTTACCAAAACTCGGTAACAATCAAAGCGTCACGATTATGGCACTCATTTCCGCATGGTATCATTGAAAAAACCTCGCTTGGAGAGTTTAAAAGTGAGCTACACGAACACTTGCTGATATAGAAATCTAGGAAGCTTCGGAAGAGTGACTGGATCATATTATAAATGTTGTTATTGATATATATTTTATTTTTATTTTTTGCAATTTCATTATTTTGAATTATATTGTTGTTTTATTTTCTTGTATTGAATTGAAATGGGCTGCTGGCAAAGGTGTAGGTTATTATTATTAAAATTATTATTTATATTTTTATTTTTATTGTGTATATTTATTATATTATTTTATTGTAGAATTATTATTTAACTGTATTATTTAGTTTCCTCATGTATCACTATTATTATTTATGTTCTTATTTGTTATTATTTTGTATATTGCATCGTATTGCCCGAAAGTTTTTCTGAGGCATATTAAAACCTATCATCATCATCATCTCTGTGTCTCTCCCCCCCTCTCTCTCTCTCGCTTTCAGAATAACAGAAAATTATTCAAAATCTCACATCCGACGTAAAATCACACAAAATCATAACAAAAAATGCTGCATTCCATATTGAATAACAGGTAGAGCCGCTCATCAACAATCTTCGACCCTTGATTATTTAACATAAAATACAAATCGTCTTTTTTTAAATTTAACCCGTAATTATCACACGAGATCTAGTGTACCCCAGGGAAATTTTGTAGAGATATATCATTGAGAATCGAACTTGTGTTGCCACGTGTCGTTTTCTGAACCTACTCCAACACTGTTTCATTGTTGGCGATGATCAACATAACGTCAGTTGTCTTGCAGTTAGTAAATAGTGCTATGAAGTTAGTAAATAGTTCATGAAAGTTATATTTTTTTCTTGAAAATATTCTATTTCAAGAGTAACGTAACGTAGGTTCTCTTATCTTATCGTAAAAATCAAAATGTATATAAATTTTTCAATGAAAATTGCGGTTTTTTGTTCTTTTTTTTCTGATTGTTATTTCGCCATATTAAAATTTCCAAACGAAAAAAAAACGATTGCATTTCTTAAAAAACATGAAGTAGAATACTCATGTAAGATTTGCGTCAATAAATCAAGTAGAACGCAAATAGCAACACATTTTCGGCGTGGGGTCCACTGTACCCCATGTAACCATTGGGTGGCGTATAGGAGGTGTGACCATTACGGGTTAAGCTCAATTATTGAGCGTAAGTTCAATAAGATCCGAGACTTATTCAATAACCGCCTTATTTGAACACCTAATAAAATTTTTTCACACGAACCTTCATCATCAGCATAAACAAACAAGACCCGAAGTTGTTATATTTACTTCTCCGATATCGAACTCCACGCCTCACGCAATACTTCGCGAAATACGAGACAAAGGACCCTTGCCTTGCATGCATACCATATCACATAAGGAATTATCATAGCCAGTTCTCCGAAACAAAGCTACGTACACAGATTCACATGTTTTTGCGACTAATCATGATAAATCCCATGACTCACTAACCAATCCGGAAAAATTGCCCTCTCCCCTAAGTTCTTTCTGCCACAATTTTCCACTTCTTAATTTGCTCTTGTAAAAAACTTCCTTTCGAAAATTAGTCTTCCGACAGAACCCGTAGCAATCAGATCTAAGTCTCCCGATAGAATCCGTAGCAATCAGACCTATGTCTTTTAATATCTTCCATCGAATCAAGTTCTCTATTCAGATCCTAGTTTTCGACTATTAGAATAAAAGATATATTTATATACACCGATCTTTAAACACAACGTGTTAAGGAATCGTCTCACTCTGAAATTTTCAAAAAATTGCTTTTTTTGCATTATCGTATACTGTATACTGTTCTAAAGTCTCTCTCAAATTTAAAAATCGAAATTCAAATTATTACGATCGCTACAGCGTTTCTTGTAGAAAGGGAACGGAGCGGGACATCTGTCCAGCCAGTCTTTAAACGCGTTTTTCTCGGAATGGTGTTTTTCAAAACGGTGTCGACTCTTGAAGGAAGCGTTTTGAAGATATCTGTTTCCAATTTTGAGAGAACATTTTTAACGTCATACTCTATCGCGCTATGGAGGTTTTTTTTACTAATTTGACAAAATGGCGGCGGTTTTCACAAAAAGTATCGACTTTGGTCCTTTTTTGAACAGTTTTTCGTTAAAAAAAAATAGGAAGGAGCTCCCATTATTAGGCTCATTGTAGGCGCCATACGTGAATACGTGTACGCAACAATAATGGCGTTCGTGCAACTGCGAATTGCACGAACTTTATTTTTATGCTCGTTGTCACCGTATAGATCTATGTAACTGGTGACTGTATGCCAAAGGACGACTAGCCCCAGAGCACTAAAGAATCCATCTATATCTGCCCCCTAATTTAGTTTTCCTTATTGTTTATTTCAAGAGGGAACGATACTTCCACCCCCCGTCCGCCGATCATGGTGATAGTTTGCTGCGGAATTCCTAAATGGCTCTTGAGAATTCCACGAAATTTGACCAGACAATGTCAAATTGATGGACAAATGGCTGTCTTCTCTCGAAATTCCTCAAAACGAAAAAAAAAATTACAGTTCGTATTACCACGTGAGCGTTGTGATGGAAATCCAAATTTTGTCGCGTATGTACGAGGGGGGGGGGGGGGCTGTACCGTGTTCCCTCTTAATGTTTATTATCATTAGAATTTAATTGCAGGTTAATTCTAGTTAGAATTAACAGGTAAGTCTCTTTCTCGGTAAAAATCCTCACTTGTGCCTTTTGAAAAATGTCACTCTGCATCTGTACATATGCACGGTGCTCTCAAGTCGTACCAGTTATAGAATACGCAGTAAACAACATTCACTCTCCCTCCCTCTCTCCTCTCGAATTTCATCGATATAATGGACAAGCGCGTGAGGGATCAAAAAGAAAAATACAAATGGGGGGATACCTAACGCAAAGGGACAATGACACCAATATGCATGTCCAGTAGCCGGACGACGCACTGTCGTTATGGTTACGTTGGGGTACCAACATACGATTACAATTTTTTTTCTTTACCCCATTGAGAGTGACAGGAATCGATAGTCATCTTTCCTAGAAGTGAGCATATTTTTATGATTTTTATGTTTAAACTCATATATTCATAAACTGGTTAAAACAACAACAATTACCAGTTTAAATATCTTCTGGTTTTTCAGATAACAATAGTGGTTCCATTTGAAGAAACGAATATGACTAAAATTCTCAAACCGCTTACACTTGAACTTACCTCTAGCTATTCTATGACTCACTTTGAACTAAGCAAATTTAGAACCTACAGTTTTCTCCTTAGTTACAGAGTAGAACCTCGATTATCCGAATTCAGACTATCCGAACCCTTCCCCATCCGAACGGTGACTTGCTTCATCCAAATACTTCATTATCCCGATCCGAGCTTACAATTTCGTCAACAACACGCCTGCTCAAATTTGCATGCTCTCGTACGCGTCGGTTGAACGATCCTGGCAATACACGAAGGGATGCGAACGGTCTTCAGACTCCGGTGGAAATTTGCATACGTTTATTGAACACGTACTAGTTTCATGGTTGGGGCTTATGCTGCTTCTTCCGCTTAAGCGACTGAGCGATTTAGATGCTAAAAAAAGTGTAGCAAATTAACGCTAAATAAAGATTGGAATTTAAAAACTTAATATTTCTTGAAGTCGATGATGAATGTTTTGGATTAAACAATTTGTTCCCGATTGTTGGTTAAATATATATCAGAAATACATATTCGAAGCAAATCTATTTTTTCTGTTTTTATTTCATTCGTAGTATGCTGTCACCCACAATTATATATTCCTATTGTCCGAATTTGTTCGGATGATGTTTCGCGAAAAAAATGGAATTACTACCACCAATATACTCGCCGTTACTGCTCTGCTCATTGTGCACATGAAACATCTATGCCATATTGTATTGTCGGTCGACTCCAAGGGCTGTCTGATCACCTGATCTTTTCGCTCGTGTAATCATCTGTCCTGTAGTCCGAGAACGAAGAGTTCATAAGGTGACGTACATAAGGTAACGCGCGTGAGGTACCTGATCCATTTAAGGCCCACCTGATTTGTTTTTAAGTACAACAAATAAAATTATGAATGTTGAAACAAAACAAAAATGTTGAGTCAATCATTTATTCAATAATAAACGTATTAATAATAATTTTGGTTCAGAAAACAATGTTCACCATTAACTATAATTTTTTTTTTAATGCGTCTTGTGGGCCTTGTTCAGACCATTGTTCCTAATAAGGCCATACCCATTATAACTTCGTACAAAAACATATAAAAAATATATAATCTTCAATTTCAAACTTAAATTCTGACAACAACATGTATAGTGCTGATAAACCACTACATATAATTAGAATATAGATTCTCTAAGTAGTATTGAAAACAGTTTTTGTTTTCGAAAGTTTTAGTACGTAGAAATTTAATCTTACAATGCATGATTTTTCAAATCTGTTTGGAAAAAAAATATTATGTGCTCTTTTAGGCCTGGATATCGAAAAAATCGTAAAAAAAATTTAAAAACATTAAAAAACTAAAATAACAAATTGAAAGTTCCACATCGGGAACGTTGATAAAATCAACGATGTGATAAAAATCACTTTATCAACATCAAAATACAAACGAATTGAAAAAATACACTTACCTCGTAATAGTTGACAGTCCAACAAGAGTGTAGATATTTTTTTCTATTTCAAAATACAAAATAAGTCAATTTTATGGAATTTCAAACTTCGACAAGTACAGATATTCGTGAAAAGACTGATGACTGCTCGAACCAAAACTTCATTCTGTCTTCCTCTAACGACATCTACCTAAAATTATATGAACTAGGACATGAAAAAAAGCATCTAGTTTCTTCGTATTCTCAAAAGATGTCGCTACTCGTTACGAATTCGGAGTGTGATTAGATTTTGTCAGTTGTGCCACATGTGGCACAATATGCAATGTAGGGTTAAGAAACCCCTACGTGCGATCGCATGCGCTGTCTTCTATCGACTGCAAATTTGTTTGGTTTTGCTTCAGCGCGGCATTTGCTATGGCAATTGCGGTAATTCAAAGTTAGACACTTGACGATGAGAGCTCAATCCGTTTAACTTTGTAGTTTTGGATATTTCAAATGTGGGCTTTATTAGGCACTCGGCCTTACATGGGTCAGGTAACTTACACCAACCACGGCCTATCATTATGCACGGGTACATAAACAGGCGCCAAACACACTAATGCACTTACCATCAATCTGCCCGGTACATGTGATCTCCGACTACATATATTATCATGACACAGCCTTAAGGGTGTTGTATTACCATTTGAGGTACTCTTATAGGATAGACCTATCCATAGCTTATAAGAAGTTTGGCGACATGCTTGCCTCCGTGAATAGGAGTCCGTCGAACTTTGTGCATTCCTACTGGGCTATGCGTTTGCGCATTGCCGTTCTCTTCGTAGTCTATTCGTCTGTTGCCCTCCTTCGCTGGTCGTTGCAAATACGTTCGTTTCAATCCCTCATGCTACCTAGTCATTCTCCATAGATTAGTTTCTTCCGGAAGAATTACAAAGTTCATACGTGACTGATTATACTCCTACTACTGCGTTGCCTCCTCTCCATCCTCCCGCTCCCTCTCTGTGTTTGCTCCTCGTCTTGTTCCCTACCCTTCTGTTTGCACGTAAGATGAAATTTTGTATGGCTCGAAGAAATGATGAACCCAAACAGACAAACCAGAATCTAAACAAATCTAAACAAATCCAAGCAAACCCAGACAAACTAGAACCCAAACGAATTCAAGGAAACCTGAACAAACCAAAATACAAACGAATCGAAGCTAACCCAAATGAACCGAAGCAAATCCAGACAAGCCAGATTCCAATGAATTTAAACAAACCCAAATGAAACCAACCTCAAAAAAAAAACCCAAGGTCGGATGTATGTGGAATGGTGGGTTGTGTGGATTGCTAGTGCGGATGCGATTCACTTAGGATGTACTTGTGGAATCTTGAAGTGGGGGGAATGCTGATTTTTCTATATTTAGCGTTTGAAACACTTTTCCAAAGGGCCATGCAAAATTTCTGTAGAAAAATGAAACACAAAGTGAGCGCAACGAAATTCAGGCCTTGATGACCGGCCCCGTAGCAATGGTGGCGAAAAGCTATCGCGTTGGCTAGAAGAAGATCGACACGAAGCGGAGACCACGATTACGTATGTTAAGGGGAAACCCTGCTTTAGAGGCTTCAAAAAATCGATTTTTTTTCGCATAAAAGTCTTCCCAAAGTATCTAAGAATGTATCCCTTAAATTTCAAAAGCAAATTCAAATTATTTTCGGAGTTACAGAAGAAATAGTGAGCAAGCGTTGAGCAGGTATACGAGCGGCCGGATCGCTCAGAGTGCCCGCGCTCCGCCCCCCGATCTATTGTAGGTATGTATTGGATTATGCTAACGAGGTCTTTAGGTGGACATACACAAGATGCGAACGACTCGTCCAATTCCACTGTGTGGCGCATCGTACCTAAACACCTTAATTCAGGCATTAAAATCGTCGCGATTGCTGCTTACATCACTGGAGGGATGTTCAATGAAGGCTACAGTGCAGTATTGAAAACCATGCAGTTACAAGATTTAAAAATTGGACAGCAATGCAACAATTTCGCCAAGGGGGCCGACAAGGAGCGCGTCACCCGACAAAACAAGCGCGTTTCACTTGAAAGTAGAGAGGCCAGAACAGCCCGCAGACTCGAATATCAGGCCCAAAACTAGTTTTTTGAAGAGTGTGAAGGGCAACTCTATGGACCAGGAATCGCTGATTAGCACATTATTGCAGTAAGTTCAAGAAAATTACAATTTTTTATAGACGAAAACTTTGACGCGCGATTTCTCGGTTTTTCATTTTTATGATTTTTCCTAATTGGCGGGAAAGATAGGGAAAAAACTAAACGTCCTATCGACACGAGACAAAATTCATTGTATTCGGGATTAAATTCTCTTCTGCTTGAACCTAAAAAACCTTAAGAAAGTTATGATTAACCCACTTTTTAAACACTCTAAAGTGAATTTTTTTCCAAAAATATGCCATTTTTTTTCAATTTGCGAAAAATTGTAGAATTTCTCACTTTTTGTTGAATTGTCTTGGTTTAAATAGAAGCTATACTATTGAAAAAAAATTTTTTTCCGGTTTTTTTTCTTTACATGGAAATTGCGACCTGCATCTTTCCCGCCCCACGACACATGCGCACTCGAGGCGCCTCGGCGAAATGCTTGTACCAGGCATAATATGACATATATTTTAATGAAAAAATTTGAGAAGACTGTTGAAATATATAACAATAAACCCTGAAAGTTTCGTTTCAATCGAATATTTCTTTCCTTCCCAAAAAAATCCTCAAAAAAATCGATTTTTTTACGCCTCTAAAGCAGGCTCCCCCCTTAAGTAGAGTCAGAAGCAAACTTCTTCGATAGAGGTTTAGTAGAAAGGCAGTAAAAAAAGTAACTTCCAAAATTCGACATCTCGAAAACGATTGCTAGTCGCTAAATTTTGTTATCGGTTCTCTTTGGATATTGGATATTGGAAGGGAAATTGGGTAAATGTTTAAAAATGTTTGGAATATTGAAAAAATGGAAATACTTAACCCGTAATGGTCACGTGGGGTATAGTGGACTCCACGCCGAAAACTTGTTGCTATTTGCGTTCTACTTGATTTATTGACGCAAATCTTACACGAGTAGGATTCTATTTCATATGTTTTTCAAGTAATACAATTTTTTTTCTTTCGTTTAAAAATTTTAATATTGTGAAAAAACAATCAGAAAAAAAGATTAAAAAACCCCAATTTTCATTGAAAAATTCATATATATTTTGATTTCTACGATATGGAAAAAAACCTACGTTATGTTAATCTTGAAATAGAATATTTTCAAAAAAAAAAATAATAATTTTCATGAACAGCACTATTTGCTACGTGCAAGACAACTGACGCCATTTTGACCATCGCCACCGATTAAATAGTGTTGGAGTAGGCTCAAACAACAACATGTGATAACACAAGTTCGATTCTCAAAGATATATCCCTACAAAATTTGCCTGGGGTACACTGGACCCCGGGTGACCATTACGGGCTAAAAAAGTTTAGCCCTTGATACTATTGAATCCGATACTTATATTGTGTTTCCAGTTTCCCCTCCCGCTCTGCTTATCCTGCATTCTGTCTTCTCTGTTTCTGACTTACTGCCTCCCCCTCCCGTTTCCCTCGACATATCACTTTTTCGATCGCTTGTATGTCCTTTTCTCTTTTTCCCTTCTTCTCGAATTCTATTCATATCCCTCGAGACATAATAATATCTCGTTGATAAGAGATTTGGAGGAAGTTCTCTCGCCAGTCTATAGATGCGTGCGCCAGTTTGGAGATGTCGTCCTAGTAGGGATTGTGACGGGAGAGTCCGTATCGCCCGGCTAGCTCAGTCGGTAGAGCATGAGACTCTTAATCTCAGGGTCGTGGGTTCGAGCCCCACGTTGGGCGTAATTTTTTTTTCAGTTTTCTCCACTATTATCTTTTCTGATTGATTTAGTTTACTTTTTCACGCTTACCTTATTTTGCTGAGATAATGTTTAGATCCGGAAACCGTAAATAGTTGTTCATTTTTGTTTCGTTAATTCTTCGTCTTCTTTTCGATCGTTGCATTTTCGTATGCGTTTGTTATTTTGTTTTTTCTTTTAATGTTTGTCGCTTTCATTACTATTTATTCACGTCAAATTTATTTCGAAGGTATCGAGTAGCTTTCTTGTTCTATAAAAGTAATTTAACTTCTAGTATAACCCTCCGACGTCTATTTTTCATAGCCCGGTAATAAATGTAATGGAACATTTATAAAATAGTGCTTGTTCGATTGAAAACAAAAGGCTCATTATTTCCTGCAATTAGAAATATGAAGTTTAATCGATAGACGATCCACAACAACGATCTTCGCGACGTACAGATCTTTCAACGAACCTTTCGGTAATTATGCAGATGTAGGGCTCCACCTCAATTTTGGTGGGAGATTTTTTTGCCATAAATTACTTTAATTAGTCACCACTAGTGATATTTAGCCGGCGGAGGCTGACATTTTGAATTATTTCCATAAGTTATGGGGTTGTAAAATTTGGCGAAAATGCAATAAAAGAGGATATTTTCGTATACTTCGACGCTTAAACTGACGGTGACGAATAGGGGGATTTATGAAATGAGCCTTCCAGAATATACACAAACAAACCCAAACAACCTCATAACTTATGGAAATAATTAAGGTTGTTTAGGTCGTTTGGGTTTGTTTGGGTATATTCTGGAATTAAAATGGAATTAAAATGGAATAAAAATAGAATTTAAAATATCAGCCTCCGCCGGCTAAATATCACTAGTGTTAACTAATTAAAGTAATTTATGTTTAAAAAAATCTCCGGCCAAAATTGAGGTGGAACCCTACTTCTGTATAATTACCAACTTTTCTTCCGTATCAAATGTTTGGTACTTTCTCGTTTCAACATAAACACATGATTTATTCGTTGCGCGAATTGCTAAAAAGTTTTTTCTTCGCAATTCCATCTACTTTCAATTTCTATATCAGTCGATTGTTCCCTTAATACAAATACGTATTTTCCTCCTGTTGTACTGATTTGCCCTGCCCGACGTCTAGTCGCTTGCTTTCCCTCCCCTCCAAATATGATACATTTACTATTTACCCTTCCCAGTGGTTTTTTCATCAACTTTCAACCTATCCTTCCACTTGATTCTTTTCCTTATACTTTATCGTTTGATATACTTGCCCTCCTCATCGTCCCCTCTTAAGAAAGAGCCGCACACCCTCCCCCCGCCCTCGTTCGCCGATCAGGGTGATAGTTTCCCATTGATTTCCTAAACGAATCTTCAGAATTTCATAAAATTTGACCAGACAATGTCAAATTGACAGACGAACGGCTGTCTTCTCCGCAAGTTTCTCAACTCGAAAAAAAAAAGATGACAGATTGTATTACCACGCCAGCGTCGTGATGGAAATGCGGTAAAATAAAAAGTTTGGTTAGGATCACGACTTGGAGGGGAGAAGAGCCGCGTAGCCATGTTTTGCCAGAAACACACATTTTGGGTCCTGAACCATTTGATTCTGTCACATATTTTAGAAAATTCATGGGAGATCATCAATTGTAGGTATTTGTTTACGATTTCGAGAAAATATCGTCCGACATTTGTGACATTTATTCCGGCGAATGCCGGAGCGCTGTTCGTCTCGAAATTTCCAGTGTGTACGTATGTACGTATACACACTCATACACGAACCCCGTCGAGGCTTCCCGGACGCTAGCGTCAATGTTGCCTCACGGTAGATAGCAGGAGCTCGTGCTAATTTTGTTTTACCGACGCGAGCCGAGGCTGCGTCGAAGTTTTGTCGCGGGTGCGGCCCCCTCTTAAGCTAGACTATACCGCACTTGCCGAGGATACGAGGAAACTGTGTCGAACCCGTATCGGTATAGACGGCCGTGTATTTATCTGATTCCTTGATATGCAGGCATTCTGTTAAAACATCTCTCCCGAGGTGTAAAAAAAAAACGATTTTCCGCTCATTAGTCGATGCACCAGCTAGCCTTTCTGCGTTGGTCTTCCATTTCATGTCACTTACTGGCGTTACTTTTCCATTGTCGTAAATCGTACCTCATTGCGTAAAGGTTGAACCAAGCCATAATAATTGATCAATCAATCAATCTTTCTTTCTCGTTTCGTCCTTCCGTTTCCCACCTCTCACTCTTTCAATCCCTCACCTTCAACATGTCTCATTTTTGTTTCGCCCTCTTAGCTCGCCCGCTCAGTAAAAGGCTCTCTATTTCCCATCGGCGGTCTTTATCTCGACGACGTACATGGTTTTCCCTTTCTCGTTGTGCTCATTCTTCCCTCCAACGTGTGCTGAGCATTTTTCGTCTGCGGTAAAAGCACCGCACGTGCGCGGATGCATTTTGAATGGTTCGTCACACGTATTACGCATGAAAGAAAGAAGACGGTCCCTTTCGTCCCTCACAGATTCTCGAGCCAGCAGCTCGACTGCGACGTGCACTGAAACACGAAAAAAGAAGGGATCTCATAGCCCTCCCTCCTCTCCTCTCTTTCTCTTTCTCTCTACAAGCTACATCACTTTGTGTGTCATGTTGAACACTCACATTCTAAGCATGCGTACTCAGTCTGGCATACTTCTGCAGACCATCTACAAACGTAGAAACCTACATTGGATTACTCACGTTGACATTATAGCCGGAGAATCCTTTTCCTCTAATTACTCGAAACATTATTTCTCTTATTGTTTGTCATGATTCCATTGAAATTCTAGTCGAATTAAAATTTGTTTACTTTAGAAATTGATTTGAATAATTTAGTTTATTGAATTTAATATTAATTTAATTAAATACTTTAGAAATTAATTTGTTTCCTTTTTTCGGAACGATTGACAGATAAATTTGAAATTTTGAAACATCATTTTGCACTTAAAAAACCATTCATAGTTTTAAAAGATGGGTTCAACGACATTATACCATTGTTAATCCTGTTTTATAGGTGAAAATGACAAAAAAATGAAATTTCAGCTCCACATTTAAGAAAAGTTACAGAACTGTATAATTATATCGGTGTTCTCGATTTGGATCACTGGAACTTTGTGGATTTATTAACCACCGCGGTTTTTTTGTTCTTTTCTCGAAATTATTCGATTTTTACTTGTCCCGCGAAGAAGTCCTTCTTTGCCGGGTTAAGTTCCATTAAGCAAGCAGGGAAAACCTGTTTTCATCTTCGAGCGTCGAGTCACCGGATTCAACTTGCGGGGACACGTGGGTACAGTAGATTCTCTCATAGTTCACGCATTCTTGGCTACGCCATTTCTTGTATCAACTCTATTTCCATACAAATGGAACAGGTGGGTTGCTATGAAATTAGGCTCGCGAGAACGAAAAGTTGCGAAACATTCCATAAAACTCCATAAAAACAAATGAGCACAGCTTGTGCTGTTATTGAGCGACATTGTTATCGCGTTATAAAATAAAAAAAAAAACAATGTTGTCGCTAGAAGTGCGACGTTTTTTACTCGCCTTGAACTATTGGGTTTGTTTGGGTTATAATTTCGGTTTGCACCAGTAGACATACTGGTGGAAAACAAAACCGAAATTACTTCACTGCCAACCCAATAGTATCCCGGCTTTATAAATTGTTCAATTTTTCAAGGTTAATATTGAAAGAAAAGTCGTAAATGTTTTAAAGTAATTTCAAAGTATGCAATGAAAAAAAAACCTGATATAAACGATATGTGAGGTTTGTTCAAAAAATAAGGTTACTTGAAATTTCGTGGGCTAGGTAAATTCGATGTTCGATTTTTTTTCCGTTATGTTTGTCACGTGTCCTCAACGTACGTTGGCGTTATCAACCATTTTACATATTTGGTTTGTTTCTAGACTACGGATATTTTTATAGATATATAGAAATATAATAAATATAAATATATATATAAAGATTTATAATTAAATATAGATATAAATTTCAAATAACCTATTTCCTTAACTAGATTTAATTTGATCTCCGAAAAACAATTTTTAGTATAAACTACAAACAAATAAAATTTTCCAATAGCATAAAATCTAAATTTCAAATAACCTATTTTGATAAATATAAGGGGTAATTTTTATAATATAAGAACGATTTTCCGTTTGTTTGGTGATTGTTTTACTATAAAAAAAAGATAATACACCAGCTCACCCATCTTTGCTTGCTCGTGATTGTTTTGGCGAAAAACAACACCGTAATCAAGCCTCAGCCACCGTATTCACCGGTCTCAGCCTCCTGCGGCGTTTTTCTATTCCCAAAACTGAAGAGAGCCACGAAAGGCCGAAGATTTGCCACGATTGAGGAGATAAAGACCGCATCGCTGGAAGAGCTCGAGGCCATACAAAAAATGGCGCATTTCAGAAGTCCTTCGAGGATTGGAAAAAGCGCTGACATAAACCTGTGTGAACTTGGCACCCGAGTATGGCCGATCTTAATTTTTTTTTGTTATTTCGTATTGTTGTTGTTTGTAGTTGATTGTAGTAAAAAAAATTT
>JAPYZJ010002004.1:0-25174 GCA_030522765.1 Ophioninae sp. B BG-2022a
GCAAAAAAATCGTCGATATTTTATCAAATTAATTAATCAAACACTAATAATGTTTGATATAGCCATTAAATCTTAGCCATGAAATAGCCATTAAATCTATATATGAATCTTCATTTTTCTTAGTCAATTCTAACACAACCTATCATTTTTGCTCTCGCCGACCGACGCGACTTTTTAAATAATAATGAAAAGATTAAATACATAAAATTAAACTATGAGATTTTAAATTCGAGAATTACTTACCTATATTGCCGCTATTGTTGTATTTAACACATATGAATTGACAATAACATTTCAATTCACTGTAGCAACATTTCACGAAAACATTTCACGTGTACCTTTTTTTCTATGCTGATCGAGTTCAATCTGTTATCTGTTCATCTCATTTTACGAAAACAGTTCACGTGTACCTATTTTCTAGGCTGATCGAGTTGAATCTGTCATCTCTTCATCTTATTTTACGAAAACAATTCACGTGTACCTTTCTTTGTACACGTCTTCTGATTTTCTGATGGAGTTTAATCTGTCATCTGTCATGATCGGCTAAATTCGCTTCGTGCTTCATCTGTCGGGAGACAGATGCGAATTGAGCCGATCATGCCTCTCTACTTTTTCGTGCATGCACCCCGTAGTAACGAGTTATTAGACATTGTCACGTCAAAAAGGAACTGTAAGATCAGAGAGCTTGCCGAATTTATTGGCACATTATTTGCATGCTCCCCAGCAGTAAAATATGGTCTGGGCCACAGCAACAAATTCGAAAGGGAAAAATACCTGGCACTAGACAGTACCCCTGGGCTTTACAATAACGAGATGCACATTCCAGTTTCATTACAACCTGAATTCGTCTGGTGGCAAACAGCTATTCGCTCAACTTCCAATTCTTTTGAGACCCCAAAATTTCGTTATGAAATTTTCTGCGACGCATCCCTTTCCGGTTGGGGAGCTTCATGTGGAAATGAGAGAACGCACGGTTTTTGAAACTTGAAAGAGAAGAAATCCCACATTAATTTCTTGGAGTTAAAAGCGGCCTTCTTTGGTCTAAAATGCTTTGTACGACACGAAAGAGAATGCAATATACTCCTCCGACTCGATAACACTACTGCCAATGCATATATTAATAAAATGAGTGGCATACGTTTCGAGAGTTTAAATACTGGGAATACTGGGAATGGTGCGAACAACGCAAGATCAGCTTGTTAGCATCGTACATCAATACGAAGGATAATATTGATGCGGATTTCGAGTCGCGACGAATAGAAAAAGAAGCAGGATATAGTTCGGCTAATTGGGCCAATGAAGAAATTATTGATGCTATTGGACGGCCAGAAATTGACCTGTTTGCCTCTCGTCTTAATGCATAATGCGAACGATACGTGTCCTGGAACAGAGACCCTAAAAGCGAGCCAGTAGACGCCTGTACGATCAATTGGACACCGTTTTCCCCTTTCTATGCTTTCCCTCCATTCGCCCTCATCTAACGAGTATTACGAAAAACCAAGGAAGAAAGCGCAACCGGCATAATGGTTGCACCAAATTGGCCAGGTCAACCGTGGTACCCACGATTCCAATCCCTTCTTATCAGCAAGACTATAGTATTAATTCCTGAAATATCATTGCTATTATCCGTCAACAGAGATCCACACCCACTATGGAAACAGCTTACCCTGGTAGCCGGAATTATTTGTGGAAAGCCTACGAGGAAAACAATATTCCAATAGAGGCACGCGAGATCATGATCGGCTTAATTCGGAAATCGCTCAAACAATACGATAGTGTTTTAAAAAAGTGGTGGACTTTTTGCATAAAAGAAAACATCAACCCATATAAACCATCAAATACACAAGTTCTAAAAGCATTGGCCGGTGAATTCGAAAAAGGAGCAGCATACAGTTCCCTTAATACCCTTCGATCAGCAAAATCACTATTAGCTGGCCCTCAGATTGGACAAGACTATAATATTCGGAGACTTTTCAAAGGAATAGCTGAAGCTCGCCCAGCTCGACCGAAATATGATCATACATGGGACCCTCGAGTCGTCCTGGATTACCTCAAAAGTTTAGGAAACAATGAAGATAAAAATCCCCGGTACTATTAAGACCTCTGGTCGAAATCGAAAACAACCTCTGTTGATTCTCCCGGTGTTTAACAACGATACAAACATATGTGTAGCTTCAGCAGTTAAAGCATATATCCAACGGACTAAAAGCATCCGAGGAACATCCGAGACAGTTTTTGTCGGGATACGTAAACCTCATAGGGAAGTCGGATCTCAAACTTTGAGCAAGTGGGTGATATTCTTGCCTATTCCCTAGGCAATAGTGGAATAGATACAAACATCTTTTCAGCTCACAGTACAAGACACGCATCATCTTCGACGGCAAAAGCAAAAGGTGTTAATGTTGACCTGATCAGAAGTACCGTTGGATGGACACAAAAGTCGCAGACTTTTGCTCGATTTTACAACAGTCCAATTATTCAAGATAAAAGTTTATTTGCTCAGGCCATTCTAAACAGTTAAGCAAGAAAGCTAAATGTTTAATAATAATAATCATTATAATATTGTCTGTAATTCGTTATTTAAAAATATACGCTGACAACTATTTATGTTATAACAACTTCAAACATCAACAACCTGATCTGCGGAAGCGGCGCAAAATACAATTCAACGATTAAACGAACTTACCTGTAAGTGATGTTTGATCGTAATTGTATGAAGCGTCTCTTCCGAAAGATCAGAGTCCCTTCCGAATGTTCATTTAAATAATTAACATACCCATCTCTCTTCGAGAGATACCCCAGAAACGTTGTGGCTACTTTATAGAAATAAAGAAACATAGGACGCGGAGGGATTCATTGCCCACTACGGACCAATTTTCTGGACTTTGTATACGTGGTTACTAGCCAACGAGTAGGGGTACTACAACCTGATCTTTCGGAAGAGGCGCTTCATACAATTACGATCAAACACACTTACAGGTAAGTTCGTTTAATCGTTCAATTTTAAAAAGTTAACAGAGACTGAAGAAACGAAGATATGATATAACATAGAAATAAGCAAAGATAAAAAATGAAAAAAATTCCGTTTGATATATAAAACTGACTACTAATTAATGATAAAATATTGAAATAATGAAATAAAATCATTCAAAAGTTACAAAAAAAAAAATTGTTTCATCATGAAAAATAATACAAAAATGAATGGAGCACGGGAAAACGAAGATTGCTCATTTACTTGAATACTTAATTTTCGCGATTAGATATGTCGATTTCATCTTCGAAAATATTTCGTTTGGTTTTTTGAAAATAAACGTAGGACCAAATATGTATTTAAAATAGCTCTGTTCTTGCATGAATATGTATTCTTATATATATAATGCTATTATTATCTTACTTATATTATTTTTATTATTATCTACATATGTGTACGAAAATATTCGAAGTCCACGCACCACTGTAGATAAATACACGTGGATAAAGGGGAGGGGGCCTGAAGGTGGTAATTTTTTTTTTGTGGCTGGGGGTGTAGTGGGCAAGTTGCGGAACATGCAGAGGGTAGGAAAAAGAAAGAGAAAAAGGGTGGTGGGATACGCGGTCGGAAGCGTAACCAGGGTGGCTTCAGTTGTAGAGTTCGTGGTGGGAGTTCGGGGTTGGGAGACCTCCCCCGGGGGCGCACCATTGTCCGGAATGCACTGATTAAAAACCCATTCCCTCGTGAGCTCGCTCGCTTTAACCACTCTTCTCGTTCGCCCTCCGACGTGTATACACGCCGCTCTCGGTCCTTTTCTCTTTTTATCTCACCCTCTGTGTCTTTCCACACGAAATTTGCTGCGTAGGTGGGTATGGAGAAACGGAAACGCGCGCGAAAACCATCGTCGCACGTTTCCGCTTTCGCTGAGAATTAACAGGTCTTTTTTTCTTTTCGTTTTACAATCCTGAGAATCAATGGCTTTCGGGTTTGTTGTTGGAATTTTGTAAATAAATTCGTCGAAAATGAAATTATTTATTTATTTATTGCTTCATTATATTGTTTAGATAATTGTATTTTTATATTAGGTGTGCCTATTAATGATCGATTTTTTAATATTATTCTTATTGATTATAAATTTGTAATATTATTAATTTTTATTATTCACGTTTTGATATTGTTACATTGAAAATTAATATTTCAATGTATTAATATTATCGATCGTTAATATCTCAATGTTACGAATAGTAAAACAACGATAATTCTTCATTATTTGTAATTAACACTTTGACTGCCACGGGGAGCACCAGTGACCGGAGCACCCATATGAAGTATGTTGCAGAAATTTAGCGTGGCAGTCAAAGGGTTAAAGATATTTCTCAAATATTGATACGGAGCAATAGGTCTTGATAAAAGGAGGAAGATAACGATTGATCGATCAACAATAATTATCGTCCAGTACACTCGCACTCAAACATCAAAGTATCGAACTAATTTTCAAAACATCCACTAGAAAGTGAATATGTGAAGATTTTACACCAAACAAAACCAAACCGAAAAAAAACAAACCACCAAACAAAAAAATTGTCAAACTATAAAAAAATATCATAGATCTACCAGTCGTTCGCTCTCACAGATCTCTCCCACATTTCAAACGAAAAAAAATGTATTTATAAACACTATTTTCAACATTCGTTGTAACTGTAGGTACATGAAAAATATATACCTTTAATTTCTGTTAACTTTTGAAGATTAAGTCTTCACTTTTTTTCTATTAATGGAGAACTGATCATTATGATATTTCATTGCTGTTTGACTGCTCGACAATGAATATTACGAATGAACAATTATTATACATTTTTTGTTGCAAATCAGTTGCTAAATTTCTTATCAAACATGTATATTTTTTTTGTTTCTCAAAAACTTCCTTACGTATTCTTCCAGTAAAGTATTTCTCTTAAAAAGAGTATAGGTATATTAAAAAAAATGATTAATTATCTAATTTCAATTATTTATTCATTGAATATTAATTAATCAATTAAATTAAATTAATATTCAATAAATAGTTATTTAATTCAAAAATATCTAATTTAAGAATACTTATATTTGTACAGACATTTTGGTTAAAGTATGTACCACCACGGCCTTAGAAAAATCGGTCTTCAGGGGCTGAGTAGGAAACGCGAACTTCCATTAATCAAAATGCACAAAATTCCGAATTTGAATAGTTCATGACTACAAATCCCGTAAAGGTTTACGAAATTCGTTTGGGTTCGTTTAGGTTCGTTACTTTGATTTAAAACCCTTGGTTTTAAACCACCCAAAAAAAACCCAAAAATTTACGAAATTTGTAGTTTCGGTATATTTAAATTCGGAATTTTGAGCCTCCTGGTCATTCGAAGTTTGGGTTTCCTTCCCGACCCGGTCTTCCGCAGACTGATCAATGGGCCATCGAGTGGAGGGCTAAGCGGTCACCGATCCGAATATCATCCTCTTCCAACGCTGTTTAACTTCGGTGATCGCCCGAGGCTTACTTCGACCGCTTAACCATATCAACGTCGGTCCAAATGAACTTCATTACGTAACCCTAATTTCCAGCCCTTCACCCCTCGCCCTTTTCGAAAAAAAAGAACAAAAAAGAAAACAAGTGCAACCGCGCACATACGGGCACGTGATCCTCGGTGATAAACAGCAATTTGTCGCGGAGTTTGGTGGACGTGTGTGTGTATGTGTGAACGGCCAGGCCAGAAGCCTCGTCTCGTCTTTGATGACGACGACGATGACGAAGGGAAGTGACGGGGCTGCTGCCGTTTCGAGAAGAGCTGGCGCTCGGCGCGTGATTATGATTGAGGATAATTAGACGGTAACGGTTGGTATGGGAAAAATGAAGATGAAAATAGTTGAGGAGAGCCTTAGCGGAGTAGTGTTTCGTAGTGGCAGCGTTATTGCGTCATACGAGCCACATGCTGTTTTATGCGGTTCTAACCGAAGCTGCAGAACGAGAGGGAAGATGAAAGAAGAAAAATTAAAACAAAATAAAACGCTTGGAAGATCTTTACGAACTGAAGCGCCGGTATACTGATCGACGAGTATTATCGCGAGTACTCCGAGCACGGTCATCGTTACGTGGCCATCGACGTACTCATTACTATACCATACGTCATTTCATTTAAAAAACCATCCTCATCAGGATTTTCAGCCTTTGAGCTCGATTCGTATTTTATTTAGTCGATATTGTCGATCACGAAAGAGATGCTGATAATAGCCGTCATGTTACGCGCGAACAGGTATCAGCGTTTTATTGTTTTTTTTAAGTATTTCTATTTTTATTTTTAGTCCGATTGAAAATAATTAAATCTTCGTCCTGGCAGCGTAGGGATGCGGATGTATTTTTATAACTATTTATTTGGAAATCATTTTTTGTCATTACTATTTATTATTATTTATTATTAGTTATATTATTTTTAACGAAATTGTTGTTTAATTAAGTATAGCTAAAAAAATAAGTTTTTAAAATCTGTTACAGAGGAAATGTAAACAATGATGAATTCTCCGTTATGAAAGCAGCGGGAGGAGGAAAAATTTATTATTTACTTTGTTATTGTTGTTATTATTATTTATCACAATTCTTTGAAATTCATTTTGAGAACTTTTTTTGCTTTATTGTTTTTAGTCTGCAAAATTCTGCGGGGTGCTATTTATTTAAAATCTTAATTTCTTTTATAACGAATTTTGCAATTAGAACGAGGTATTTTATCGGGTTTTTTATATTATTTCAAATGTAAAAAATCCTGTAAGCGACGAATTTTTTATTATTTTTTATTTTGCTTTCACAATAAAAAATCCTGTAAGCGACGGATTTTTTATTATTTTTTATTTTGTTTTCACAATAAAAAATCCTGAAAGAAAGGCGAACAGCTTTTTTAATTTCTCACCGTTATATTTATTACAAAAAACCCTGCAAGCAAATCGACAAACCTTCTCGTTTTTTACTTTTTGTTTTACGATGAAAAATTTTCAAATTAAACATTTTTCAAAATATTATTTTCGCAATATAAAAAAACTTGGAATTGAATATTCTTTTTATGTTATTTTTACGAAAAAAAAATGTAAATTTCGCATTTAAAAGTTTTAAAAGGCCAAAAAGCTTTAATTATTTATAAAAATTATTTTTACTCGAAAAATCCTGCGATCTGATCGACAGACTTTCTTTTTTTTTCAAATTTCATTTTTACTAGGTATGAAAAATGTTGAAACTTAAAAAAATTATTTTTCTATTTTATCGTTTACAATAAAAAATCATAAATGAGCAAAAAGCTTTACTTATTTGTAGAAATTATTTTTGTTTTAAAAATCCTGCAATGAGATGAACATATACTTTCTTCTTTTCTATTCGTGATCTTTTTTGTCGATCGAAAATCCGATTAGAACGAGAAACTTTTTCTTCTCTTGTTTGAGAATTGGATATTTTTTTTTAAGTTTCGAGATGGAATAAGAGCGGATTAAGATCGTCATGACTCGGGTCATTAGTCGTCGTGGTAAATCGATCGTTAGACACGTCGGCCCGATTGCAAGGGCTTTTAAAGTGCCCGATGTTCGTCCTATACATAAAACCGTGCATCATTTATAACGCAGATCCTTATTCGCGAATATATATCGAGCGGCTGTTATTTGCATCGCGATCAATTTTCCCCGGTGAATCCTCGGGGGCGATTGGATATTTTGCTCTCGTTAACGAGAGATGCGATGGTGCTCATTAAGAGGCTGTAAATTAGTTGCGCGGATGCATGGACGACGAGTGATAGTGAGACTGACTCGACGACGAGAAAGACGAACGAGAAATTCTTTTTTTTTTCTCAGGCAAAAATAAAAGGAGATATTGCGGATTATTTATAATTTTTATTTAAGAAAAAGTAAAATATATTTTTTGTTTATATTAGGTTGGGGAATAAGTTCATAGTGTTTTTAAATTTTCTATTGTTTTATAATATTTTTTTCTGGTGTTTGAAAAAATGATAATACTCTTTTATAGAATTATTTCTGCTCTCCAAAACTGTGCTAATCGTCTTTTTGAGTAATTTAATTTTTATTACCTTCGAGGCTTATACATTGAATATTCAAATATGCCATTTCATTTCCATTTCATTTCCATTTCAATTTTCCATTCCAGTTGCTTCAAGAATTTTTTTGAAAAAGTTTGATAAGCAAATAAGTTTGATAAAGTGTTATTCATTAGATAGAATTTTTCTGCTCTCCAAAACTGTACTAATCGTCTTTTTAAGCGATTCAATTTTTTATTACCTTCGAGGCTTAGAAATTAAATATTTGAAGCAACATTTTCGACAGCTACGCTTTTTCGCTTTTGATCGAGGCCAAAAAGCTGCTGAAGCAGCCCGGGACATTTGCAACGTCAAAAGTGGCGAAAATGTTGCTTTTTACCTCTTGGATATTCAATTTCTAATCCTCAAAAGTAATTATAAATTTAATCACTCGGAAAGACAATTAGCACTAGTTTTGTAGAGCAGTAGTAGCTCTATAGAATGAATAGTACATTTTGTCAAACAGTAAAAAATTGTAATAAAACAATAGAAAATATAAAAACGCTACGAACTTATTCCCCAACCTTATATGCATCAAAGAAAAATAATAGACTTTTGTAAAACGTATAAAATATTTAAATATTCAAATATACGTATATAAAATACTCAAATATACGCTCAAATATTTCAATGAAAGTTATTAAAGAAAAACAAAAGATTTCTTTTTATACTTATTGAGAAAAAAAAATAACTTTTGAAACATTTAGGAAACGAACGTAACGTATTTTTAATAACTAACCGACAAAATTACGTTTGTTAATATATAACACCGAAAAACGACGTTTATTAAACAAAAATAATATATATTCATGGTAATCACTAATAAAATATACGATTAATAAATGAGATATTAATTAGACACCGATATAGTATATATGTATATTAATATATCATATTTATTTATATTTATAGTGAATATTATATAATATATATTTTATATTTATTACGCATAAATAAGAATTTTTGCGTAGAATGAAAAAGTTATGGCTAATTGTTGAAAATCCACTTGCAAATATTGGCCTAACTTGTGTTTGGGTTTCGATATTATATATCCCTCAGATCCATTGATATCTCATCATGGTGTTAATTCTTGATGAGTCAGAAGCTTTCTCTCGTAATCGAACCACTCTTCCTCTCTCGTTCTCTCTTGATAAGAATTCCGTACGTTGCCGATTGTCCATAACGGATGTTGACGGTAAATCATTCGATAAACGAGCATGCAACATGTGCAAGTCGCTGCGTGTGGTCTTGAGCTTTATCCCAAAGATTATCAACGACTGTTGAAAACATGAAAAAAGTAACCATTTTTATTTTCTTTGTAAAAAAAGGCGAAAAAATGTTACAATAAGGATCGTGAAAGAAATATTTGTCTTTCTCAAACTTTGTAAAACAGGACAATGTCACTTTGTTCTCGTTGCAAAAAACAAAAAACATTGAAGGTTTCTAATAGAATTTTTTTAACCCAAATAAACCCAAACAAGTATGGAATTTTTTTTTATTATTGCAAAAGACAGGATAAACTGTGAGTGAGATATGTTTTTTTCTTGTTTTCCAAATAATTTTCAAAACGAATAAAAAATAAAAAATATCTTTCAAACAACGATCAATGAATTTATTTTTGGCGACTTTGTTTTTTAATATAAATTAAGGAGTATTTTCGGAATCCAAAAGAAATTTTCATAAATAATTAGTGAAATGTTTGGACTCCGTAATAAATGGAATCTTTCTAATTCAAAATACGTGAAATGTTTGGAATACAGAAAAAGTTCAATTTTTGAAATTCAATATAAATATCAATTCAATCATAAGTTGCTAAAAAGATTCAATTTATTTAGTATTTTTAAAATCCGCTTTACCTCCAAATTGCCAAACGTTTGTTTTATTTTTTCAAATAATTTTCAATGCGAAGAAAATGTATCTTTCAAACAAGGATCGATGAATTTATTTTAGGACACTTTGTTTTTTAATATAAATTAAAGGGTATTTTTGTAATCCAACAGAAATGTTTATAAATAATTATCGAAATAATTCCGAAATATGTATAATTTTTCTAATTCAAAATAAGTGAGATGGTTGGAATCCAGAATGAGTACAATTTTTGAAATCCAATATAAGTATCAATTCAGTTATAAGTGGCTAAAAAGACTCCATTCATTTTGAATTTTTTCAATCCGCTTTATTTCCAAATTACCGAACGATTTGGAATGATTTGGAATTTAAATGGAAAGGGTTATTGGTGATATTTCGAGGCCGTTAAAAAAAACCTTTTACCTAGATCATTTCAACAACATTATTTTTCAAAATGGATAAATTACACGTAGTTGGAATGGAACTGAGTTTTTGCCTTCGAAATTAGACGAAACTGGCGATCAGTTTTCCTGCCGGAAGTTGGCCGGATCGGTGTTCAAAACGGCTTACTTCCGGAGGAGGTTAAAAAAACTCCGTTTGCAACCCGCTTTGAGTGGGATTTCGATGCTGATCGATTCGCTACGAAGTCAATCAGTTCCTAGCAAGTCGATTAGTTTATCCAACGTGGAATATTCCGCGTGCACGCGACGTAAAAAAAAAGAAAATGGCGACGAGTTCGCCGCCTCGCCACTTGGCTCTGGGACGAGGGGGTGTCCGATTGCTTTACTACATTCCCAGACTAGCGGGCGTGTGTCCCGACGAACGTCTCGGGATTCAATTTGCTGATATTTGGACCTCAGCCCCCCCCCCCCTCCTCCCGTCCTCACGCGATCGCATTAGGATTGTCGAGTGTATCAATTGGCAAACTGTTGGTACGTCATCAACGATATTGCGCTATACGACAATGTCTAATTCACAAACTGAGTTCCCAATGGTAAGACCTCCAATGACCTCCGATGAATTGGAGGACAATGAAGGCTTTCAATGGAGTTTCTTTGTTTGGGTTTGTTTGGGTTCCGCAAGCCAAGACTTTGTGCAGTCTCTCGGGGCGTTTGTTTGGGTTACAAAGATTTCCGGCTGAATTCCCTCAGTCATAAACGACCTTTATTTGGCGTTATATGGATTCCCAAAGCAAGGATTTTGTACAGCCTCTGATGACGTTGGTTTGGGTTTGTTTGGGTGATGAAGATTTCGGGCTGAATTCCCGCAGTCTTGAATGACATTTATTTGGCTTTCTTTGGATTCCTAAAGCAAGGATTTTGTGCAGCCTCTGATGACGTTGGTTTGGGTTTGTTTGGGTGATGAAGATTTCGGGCTGAATTCCCGCAGTCTTGAATGACATTTATTTGGCTTTGTTTGGATTCCCAAAGCAAGGATTTTCTGCAGCCTCTGATAGCGTTTGTTTGGGTTACGAAGATTTCCGGCCGAATTCTTGCAGTTTTGAATGACCTTGATTTGGGTTTGTTTGAGTTCCAAAAGCAAGAATTTTGTGCAGCCTCTAATAACGTTCGTTTGGGTCTGTTTGGGTTCCGAGGATTTCCCGCTGATTTCTCGCAGTCTCGACCGACCTTGATTTGGGTTTGTTTAGGTTCCGAAAGCAATGATTTCATGCAGCCCCTAATGATGTCTGTTTGGGTTTTGTTTGGGTCTGTGTGGAGTTCAAACATTGCCCGCAGACTTGAATGACGTTTGTTTCGGTTTGTTTGGTTCCTAAGGCACGAATTTCCTACAGCCTTTAATGACATTTGTTTGGATTTGTTTGGGTTACGAAGATTTCTTGTAGATTTTTCGCAGCCTCTAACGATTCTTGTTTGGGTTTGTTTGAGTTCCGAAACTATCACTGACACGTATGTACATTAAGGGGCATCTTTTCGTTGCAGCTCGTATTTGCGTTCACGTCGTTGAAAGTGAAATCGTACACTGCAATCGTGGTCTACATATCAGAAGCGTTGGCGGTGTAGCGGAGGGGGACAGAAAGAACGTCGTACAAAATCGGCCATATGTCGCGGAGGGTTCAACATTAGTGAGGCGGAGCGTCAATCGAGGGGAAAGTACGTAGGTTCGGTACAATACATAAAGCCCGAACATGAGAAAAAATCCCTTGCAAGAAGTCCCCGAAGTATTACTCATCGTCGAACATCCTTTTTTTTATTTTTCTTAACAAGGCTGCTTCTCTGCGGTCTCAAGTCCCAAAAAGGAAAAAAACAAAAATCTCATAAACGAAAAACAATTAAACTTCACTAAGACGAATTTTAGTGAATTTTTTATTAAATAGATTTATCACATTTTTTTAGTTTTTTTAAATATTTATTTTACAAACGAGAGTGCAATTTTTCTTGGAAAATTAAAAACACACTTAATCTGAGTTAACTGGTTTTTAATGATATATTTATTTCAATAACTGAGAAATTTAGTTTAAGGAAATTTTAGTGAATTTTGATTTTGCTTGACTTTAAAGATATCTGTTCTTTGTGAAAAATAAATTATTTAAAAAATGTACGTGCTTAATGCGAAAACATAGAGTTTAGTAAAAAAAAATAAATCTTTTTACGAAATATTAGATGCGAATACGAAACGAACGTTTTACCATTGAAGAATAATATCTATACGAGAAAAAAGATTTGGACACGAAATAATACATTTTAATAAGCTTTAAAGATAATAGAAGCAACTGTTGAGCTACTCTAAAAAATGTTTAATTTTCGCATACTCTCGGCGATTATGAATATTTTCCGAAATTTTAAAAGATTTCAAAGAATTTTAAGAAATGCAGATGATTTTGACTACTTTAAGAGTCTAATGAATTTTTAATAATTTTAAAACACTTTTATGCATTCCGATGAGTTATAAAATATAAATTAATAAGTTTCAAGCAATGTTCATCTAATCCATAAAGTTACGATAAATTTCGAGAGTTCTCATAAATTTTCATACATTTCAAAAAATTGAACTGAAATTCATAAATTCGAAAGAATTAATATAAAACTCCCAAATAATTAAAAAATGTTTAAAAACACGATTTCAAAAAATTATAAACTATAAATTCAAACAGTTAGTAATTCATAACTTCAATAAATAATCGTGAATTCAACTTTTTTATATTTCAACATTTTTTATAAATCGATTCCAATTACATTTAATGCGAACAATAACTTAATAGTTAATAATTATTATTAATAATTAATTAAGTACTTAATAATTATTATTAATTATGACTTAATAGTTACCTAATCATTATTATTGATATTTAGGAAGCTAGAAAAGTAAAAAACGCTTCAAAAATTCGACACTGTTCAAAAAAGAAAAAAATACTTCCTGTAAATATAGATATATATATATATATGTATCAATCCAAGCCAAACCAAAAGACTTCCGGTATGCGTGGGGTGTTTATGGGTTGAGGGAGCCGTTTTGACCCCCTCGTGGGGTTCGCTCTCACACATTGCGACACTAACGTAACGTTGATTCGAAAAAAAAAAACAAAAAAATCAAAGCGTTGAATAAAATCCATCGTCACGCAATTATAGGGCGCAGGTACTGTAAACGCACGAACGCGTCCTTTTTCCCCGGAAATTAAGAGAATTGGTAGCGACCAAGCAGGTGGGAGTGCGCTCGATCGCACAGTGATTTCTGACCGAGGACTGCCCCGTCCAAGAGTTGAATGAAAAACAACAGTAAAAAGAAACAATATTTAATGAGTCGTTCTCATTGTTAACTCGAGCAGCTGACTGCGTTTGCGTGAGAAGTCACGTCCGAATCTAGTCTAGCTGGGAACCTGAGAAAATAAGGGAATACAAAAAACAATAAAGCTTCGTAAAAAGTGTCGTAAAAAGTTCCGTTGGTATTCATTTAACATTTTTTTAAATTAATTCTATTTTAGAATCCATCTTCATTAATAGATTGAAAATAAATCGAATTAATGAAAGTAATCAAATAACTGTATGTTAAAGTTTCAAAATAACAAAAAGTCATAAGTCATTATAAAATTAAGAGTGAATAATGAAATAACATAATTACGAACATATTGGATTACCAAGATTTGAAAAAATTCTCATATTTGACGATTACTAAAAACTACAAAATTAAAAAATTGTCGAAAGTACGAAATTAAAAAAATTACATAATAAGGAAATCGCAGAATTAAAAAATTGCGAAATAACCAAATTACAAAATTACGCAGAATAAAAAAGTTTGAAAATCTCAAAAAATTATACAGTTTCATAATTTACGAATATTGAAAAATTACGGAAAATTACAAAATTGTCCAAACTACGACATTGAAAAATTATGAAAAAAACGCATCGTATATTCGACAATTACAAACAATAATAAACATACAAAATAACGAAATCGCAAAATGAAAAAATAGCGAAATAACAAAATTAAAATATTACCAAGTATACAAAATTTAAAAATGATAAAAAATTACTAAATTACACCATTTAAAAATATTGGAAAATTAAGGAAAATAACAAAATTGTCCAAATTGCGAAATTGAAAAGTTATTTAAAAAAACACATCGTATATACGACAATTACAAAAATATTAAACTTATAAAATAGCGAAATCGCAAAACAAAAAAATTGCGAAATAACAAAAGAAAAAAATGCACGAAAAATAACACAAGTAAAAAATCACAAAAAATTACAAAGTTACACAATTTACGACGGAAAATCGCAAACTCAAACAAATCTGGATCTCTTCGGACAACACAAGATTCCATTGGTGTTCGGGTCAATGAATGGGATCAAGTTAGCGTTATGTTTGCGAGCGAGTGACGGAAGGAATTTCACGGAAGATGGATGAAATTCGGTGATTGCCGAGTGATCGTCTATTAGCTGATGTCTGATGCAAAACCATTAGTGGCAACGTGTAGCAAAGAGCCCGGTGTACGAACGAAAGAAATTCTCAAGCTCGCAAAAGATTCCTTTCCCCGGATTCTTTTCTAGAACCCGTGGATGCAGGACATCATTAGGGGATGTTGACGATCATCATTATCCATAGCTGTCGTTTCTTTGTACATCCGCGGGAATTCTAAACGTTTTCAACGTCCGGCTCGATTATTTGTACGATCTTGTTGGTCGTTTTCACAATGAATATTTCGTCCAAAAATATCCTTAGGAAGCCTCGAAGAGAAAATCGGAAGCAGGATTTTATAATCGATTGAGCAATCCGGCTGCAACTGCGATACTTTTGTGGTTTGCTCAGCTTTACTTTTTTTTTCTTTCAGGAATTGAAGACCAAACTGTAAAGAAAACCAATACTAGGAGGGGTGACCATATGAATCCGAATTAAAGAACATAAATGAATAATAATCATAATTTTTTTTTAATTTATATATATACACTACCGCTCAAAAGTTTGGATACACCAGTCGATATTTTTTCCTGCACTTAAAGTTTGATAACTTTGCCAAAAAGAAGATATACGAAAATCCGAAGCGGCGTTTTAAAGAAGGTATATCAGGCTTCCGTTCACTCTATTAAATTTTTTTTTTCTACCCGGTACTGGTACGTGGCCGTTTTTACGCCTTCTTTCGACCATCGCGAATCCGGCGTCGAATCTATGAAAATTTGTTTGTTCTTTTTTACTCAGAAAAACTTGAAAGGGAATACAGAAGCTCCATATTGCTCTTTTGAAAAAATGTTTGCGATTTTTTTTGAGAGTTATTTCATTTTTTGTTAAAAACGATCCATTTTGAAAAATTCAAAATAACCCAAGAATGATAGGTTTTAAGAGAAAATGTTAGGGATAAAAAAACTGTGTATTTTCATACTGAATCGCCTGGAAATTTTTCAGAATTTTTCCTCGAAATTTGTTTTCAATATTTTTTCGAAACTTACCCGTGAAATTTTTCTTTTCAGGTCGAGAAAATGTTTCAAACGTGAGCACAAAATAAAATGAAATTCGCCCATCTAAACGTTCAAATAAATTTCGAAAAACGGCCCAAAAAAAGGAGATCCCCCTCGATAAAAGGGGTGTAATAGTAGCACTATGGAAAAATCAAGTTTCCTATCGAGAAATTGCAAAAGAAATGGCAGTATCATTAAAAGGAATCCAGACAACGATCGCCAGGTGGAAATTGACGGGTTCTCATCAAGATCGTCGTCGCTCAGGTCGACCAAAAAAAAAACAAGTCCTCGAAGTGACAAAAAAATCATTCTTGGCAGTAAGAGGAATCGAAAATTAACAGCCGCGACAATTCGAGCAGAATATAATGAATATCACGAAACCCCGGTATCACTCGCAGATAGTGAAACGTCAGCTGCTCAATTCTGGATTCCGAGGCTGTGTCACAGCAAGAAAACCGCTGCTGCGCCGCGTTAATAAAAAAAAAAAGATACCAGTGGGCTTTAAAACACCGAAATTGAACAGTTGATCAATGGGAAAATGTTTTGTGGACCGACGAATCAAAATTCATGGTGTTTGGATCTCATCGACGAGTGTTCGTGAGAAGAAATCCGGCGGAAAGAATGACACCCCAATGTTTAGTGCCCACCGAACAATATGGGGGTGGCTCTGTGATGGTGTGGGAGTGTTTTTCGGGTCATGGTACCGGGAACTTAATACAAATCGAAGGAGTTATGAGAAAAGACCAATATAAAAAAATTCTCGTTCGACATGCTCTTCCATCCGGTCTGAGAATAATTGGGCGGGGTTTTATCATGCAGCAGGACAACGATCCAAAGCATAACTCAAAACTCTGCAGAGGATACCTTGAAAGTAAAGGAAAGACCGGGATGATAAAAAATATCGTTTGGCCGCCGCAATCGCCGGACCTCAATCCGATCGAGCTTCTGTGAGAAGAGCTCGGAAAATCAGACAATGTTAAAATTAAAATCAGCATGGTCGAGTCTCAACCAGGACCAAATCGAAAAGCTGATAGAACGGATGCCACGAGTCGTAGACGCGATGAGGAAAGCCAAAGGCGGATTTTTAGATAATAAAAACTCATCTAGATGAGGTGAGTGCTTTAAAACATTTTAGCGACCTGAAAAGAAAAATTTCACACGTAAGTTTCGAAGAAATACTGAAAAAAAATGTCAAGGAAAAATTCTGAAAGATTTCCAGCCGATTCAGTATGAAAATACGCAGTTTCTTTTATCCCTAACATTTTCTCTTAAAACCTATCGTTCTTGGGTTATTTTGAATTTTTCAAAATGAATCGTTTTTAGCAAAAAAATGAAATAACTCTCAAGAAAAAATCCCAAATTAAAAACAAAGAGCAATATGGAGCTTCTATATTCCCTTTAAAGTTTTTCAGAGTAAAAAAAACAAAAAAATTTTCTTAGATACGGCGCCGGGTTCGCAATGGTCGAAAAAAGGCCTAAAAACGGCCTCGTACCAAAGTCCGTACCGGATAGAAAAAACATTGAAAAAAATATTTAAATAGCGTAAACTGAAGCCTGATAGGTATATCTTCTTTGAAACGCCGCTTTGGGTTTTCGATTATCTTTTTTTTGTGCAGAGTTATCAAACTTTCAGTGCGGGAAAAAATATCGACTGGTGTATCCAAACTTTTGAGCGGTAGTGTATGTATATATATACATTTGATGTTTAAAACTATTTTAAATATGAAAGAAATAAATATATATTGGGTGTATATCTTAATCTTTTTTAATACTAAATAATAATAATAATAATAATAGCAATTGAAATTATAATCATAATCATTTAATAAATTCAAATAATATTAAAAATAAATCATCATAATATATCTATCTATTCGTAGGCAGGAAATATTCACAAAAAAGTCTCATTATGTTACCGTCGAAAACATTTTTTTTTTATTATTCATCGACGTAAGCCTTTACAAATGAATAATAATTCAGGGTTTATCTGGGAACCATACATGCTTATATCAATCAGAATTTCAGGCCCAACCCCCAATTTCACGGATGACATTCCGTCGTGGGACACCCTATATATGTATATTCATTTTCTTCACCCTTCATTCCAGTCAATGACTTATAATTAGCAGGGAGATCGCGAGAGAATCATTTGTCCCTCGCCTCTCATTAATATCATCGTTTGGCGTGTTAAACTTGTTGCTCCTCATGGAATTCATTTCTTTTTCCTGTCGAGCCGTTATTATACTTCAGCCCCGAAATACTTTTTCAGGACGCCCCGAAAGACTTTTTCAGTCCCATCTTGATCCTTTCTCATTCTTGCGAGACTCTTGGAAAGGAATTCCTTTTTTTCTTCCACGAGGGGTTGCTCATTCGAGACCAACGAATTCTTTTTTTTCTCTACCGTTTAGCGTACGTATCAAGATTACTCGGAGATCCGTTCTTGCATATCGTAGGTGCGTCTGCCAAAATAGTTATTTACATTTTGTAGATTTTTTTTGCTAGATGGCCTTGAAATCGAATTGCGCATCGAGTACAAAAACAATTATGTGTTGTTTCCTTCTAGAAATTGATTTGCCAAAACCGTGATAAGTCCAAATATATTGTTGAGTCCATCAATCACTAAATAAAATAGCTCAATATTTCCATTGAAAAACTTGACTGAAAACACACAGCGGTTTTGGCAATCGGAACGATGATATCCGAAACCCAAACGTATTCGAAAAACAAAAACCTTGAGGAACCTGATAACACGTAACCCGAAAGAAAAATGAGAACCCAAACAAACTTGACAAATGAAAAGTCAATTAATACGAAATACGAATACGAAATCCCTAATAGTCCAAAAATACCTGAACTCAGGAGAACTCCTAGAAGACGAAAACCCAAAGGACCCAAAACCCCAAAACCCCAAGCCTCAATTAAATCCCAAAAAAACGAAAACTCTCGCTCCAAAACGAACTCCAAACAAACCTAAACCAACCTCAAAACTAATTTTCAAAATCAAACTGTATGACCCCTTCAGGTCCCCACCGGGCCGGTCGGGTCCCGATGAAAGTTCCCTGCGATTTACATAGGGAAAAAACACCAATGCTATTCCAAAGTCCATTGATACAGACCATCGGATTTCCGACCCGCAAATCCACGCAGGTAAATTTCGAGGGGGGAGGGGGTTGCATCTCTAACCTTCCCCCATCCGGGCCCAACATGGCCAAAAGTGATCGTTGGAAGGGATGGTGAGTAATAAACGCTGATGGTCAGTCCTGAAGGATCGGATGTGGGGATTGGATAGTCGGCATGGGGACATATCGTCGTCGCGGTCATCGCACGATCACCTGTCCCCCCGAATAACGATTAGTCCCGGTCAAGATTATATTCCTGGCGGGCTGAGAGTGCGTCCCTCGCGTTGTTGGTTGTGGGAACTCGTGCTCTCACGGAGGGAGAACAAAGAGTGCGACCGGAAAATACTCGGGCCCCCGAGAACCCCCCACCGCCTAGCCACACTCGCTTCTCGATAACCCAAGGGCCCCACTGGCCCCTTTTTGCGCTCGACGTCGCGCAGTAGCTGTTTACGATTAATTAATGGTTTTCGGTGACCCCGTCATCCTATGGGTCAGGGTCCTATGTCCTTGTACTTTCCCTTCGTTTCGCGATCTCTGAAAAAAAAAAATAACCTTACTCGGCAGAAATGTCGTCGGGCTTGAAACACAGTTTAAACGGGTATCTGGGTGAATTTTTGTTATATTTAAATTAACCCCCTCCCCTCTCGAGGGCACTCCTGGATTGTCCTGATGACGATCGTTCTAGCTCTGACTCGAGGTAATACGTGGATAAATTTCCTCGTTAGAAACAACATTGATTTTGTTTGTAGGGGACGGACAAAATGACATATATACGGGTAAAACGACACACCAGCTGTCTTTCAAATCGGGGGGCTTTCATCATTATTTTAGCACTCTTAAGGGTCGCTTAATTATCTATTAACAAACTGCCAAAGTACTGTCATTGTAAGAGCATCCATTTTTGCCTAGCCAGTTTCACCAGGTTTTAGCCCGTTATGAGTTTTCTTTCCTTGCAACGAGTAATATAATTTTTGACAGGTCATTTTCTTTTAAACCGTATTTTTACATAACATTTCTATTTCTTAACGCTTTGCGTTGAGTATCCTGTTTTATTTATGATGACATTTTTCGGTGATCTATTCATTTTGTGCTTTGAGAAATTTAAAGCCCCAAAATTATACATATATGCTATGGACAAAACGACATACGGATATTCAGTAAAGAAAAACAGTGCTTCGAAAAATCCACCCAAAAAGATTCAAGGACAGGTTACGAAGAATCTATTTTATTCCGATAGTGATGAAATACCTTTTGAAACCCAGATTTTTAATGGAAATTATGATTTTGAGTCCATTTATTGTAATGATCTCTTTTCGCACTCAAAACCTGGAGAAAACTGGATATTATGCATTAATCGTTTTCTTGGGGCTAAAGCAGAGTGTGGCGAGTTTCCCAAAATAACAAAAAGTTGATTTGTGCAAAAATTCTATATTTATGGTAAGTACTACTAAACTATGCCATTTTGTCCGTATAGTAGGAACAGAATGATTTTTCATCGATCTCTGCTTAAAACCATTTTATTCTTCATTACGTGTTATGATTGTTTATTTTCCTTGTTCATTATACAGTTGAATAATGAAGGTTTATCCTTATAGAAATCCACGGTTCTGGGTGTAAAAATAAAGAAATTCTGAAAGATATAGAAAACAGTATGTCCTGTTGTACGTTCTCTCCCTATATTGTAATATAGCAATTCAGAATTATTCCGTGAAAATGCAGGATACCTTACCGAGGAAATACGACAGTAATTAATCTATTACGGATGTCCTTGTGACACAATCACAATAGTATACATAAAGTAAAGGCAAAATCATCAGATACGATTTTTTAAAGATAATTGTTTGAAAAATTACGTGAATCTTCTTGGGCGTCATATTATAGGACATAAAAATTTGAAAGTGTTTCACCGTTTGGTAATCGAGATATTCAGTGGTTAAAATCGTAACTTTAATACGAAGTCTTATAGGGAGTTACGAAAAAAGACAATTTTTTACAACAAATATTACGATTTCCAGACGGTCAAACTAGCTCAAATTTCATCCACAGTTGAGTATGATTGTTAAAAAGACTCATACAAATTTTAAACAGTTAATCTTCATATTCGTATAGCGCAAAAACATCCATAAATAGATAGAAAGTACCTGACTCATATAAGGCCCAGTGCCTAATAAAGCCCACGTTTTAAAAATCCAAAACTACAAAGTCAAACGGATTGAACTCTCATCGTTTGTTTTTTTAGTCATTTTTTTAATCAATAGATTTTTATTTCCGTTAAAATAAAAATAATTTGTTTAGATTAAATTTTGTTGTTTTTTTAGAAGATTTTATTTTAATTCTTTCATGAAAAACCCGATATCTCATTCTTAATTTTTCTGTTTGCCCATTCATCCGAATATTGACGTTGCATTTTTTTAAATATATATAACGATATAAAAATATATAATAGTATAAGTATATAATATGTATAATATTATAAAATATATAGTAAATATATAAAAATATATAACGATTTTGTTCGAAACTCTCATAAAATCATCATTATCGGGAGCACTCTTTTCATAAGTGGTGGCTTTGACGGTAAACGCGCGCGTGGTTTTGTTATCGCAAGTCCTTATCCGGGAATTAAGCAATGAGAGCCCGAAAGCTCTATTTTGGAGCACTCGCTGCGTGCATTTATAGAGCTGTCGCAATAATTCACGCTTTATCGTCTCGCGAGCAACGCGATTGCCTCTTTAGATAAGTACAAGCATGATCTTGCGTGCTACTTGAAGAGACATTTTTTTACATATACATCTTTAGAATAGAAAAAAATAAGCGTAGGCGATAAAAAAAAAATATATATATATCATTGCTTTATATTTGTGAACATTTTAAATACATATATATACAAAATGTTTAAAAATATTAAAAGTAGTAAATATTAAATGATAAAGAAGATTAGATATATGAGAGAGGATTCCATGGTATGAACAACAAAAACGATTATAAGATAATAATTATAAAAATCAGGATAAATAATAATTTATAAATATCTTCCAAAAGGTTCATAACAAATAATATTTAAATCAACCAATTACAAAAACAACAACAATCATAATAAAAACTACCAAAGCAAGGAACAATAACAATGTTAATAAAAATACGTTTTTATTTAAATGAAAAGATTCACTTTATTATATTTTATTATAATACATTTTTTTATGTTACCATTATTTAAATACTATACTAACAATATTTGCATCAATTTAATTTTCTAGACTTCATTATTGCAGTATTGAACGATGATAATGAAAAAATTCAGGACTCGGGAATAATGATAAAAGAAAATGATAGAAATAGTTATCAAATTTCTCACGTACAGTAACAAATAATAATAATAATAATTACCAATAAAATGTTTGTATATTATTATTATTATTGTCACGATTAATGAGCATAACCCAAATGAAAACAATAAGTATTATTACTGCTACACAATAATAATAATGATAATAATAATAATATTCGTAATACTACATTATACTGTTTACATAAATATCTAAATAATAGAATATGATATACGATTATTATTTAATAAAAAAATACAGTATAAACAATATTATTTCATAATAATATAAATAATAATAATAATAAATGTACACGGAAATATATACGGCTGCGTATATTGTCATTTTTGTACACACCACATAATCCGGGGGATAAAGTATTCATTCTTCGCGAGTTATTACCCCAAACCGTGCCCGTTCTTCCAGCAACGGTGGGGAACGAATTTGTAGTAGTGTCCTGCGAACTTTTCGCTCGCTCCACTCCCTACGTAATTCGTCGTATGTATGTGTGTATGTATGTACGTAGAATCTCGTTTTTCATCCGTTTCTCTCTGGTTCGCGTTTCGTCCCTTTTTGTTCTTTTGCGACTGGAGGGCGCCTTTCGGTAGTGGAGGGGAGGGGGTTGGGATCGGTATAGTTGGGTCCGAATCTGGGGAGACTTTCCACTCCCGTAAAAGATCCTGGAAAAGTTTCTTTCTTGGAAGCATCGCAGGAGCGATAACGAGAGATAATAAAGGGCGGAAAGTTATTAAGGTCTCGTCCTTTGGTGTTTCTCTCTCTCTCTCTCTCTTTCTCTTTCTTTTTTCTTTATCAACGGAAAAGGGTTGAAGGAGGAGGTTTTCGTGAGGCAAACATAGGGTGGCCCTTTCGTCCTTGCGGAGTGAAATAGAAGGTAGAAATTGACTGGCCTGGGTGGAGGGTGTCCGAATGTTGGTCGAGTAGGGGGATGGGTGACCGAGTTAATAAATAAATTCATTAGGGACAAACCGAAGGGCTGATAATGGGGTGGAGAAGGGCCGGGTTGAAACAATCGGAGTCTCGTGCCCTTCGAAGTTATTCTCTCGTTTCACCAGCTCGTGTTTGTTCTTTGTGATAAGTAATTAGAAAAAAGAAAAAAAAACGAAAAAAATCGACGTGGATATACTAACGAAGAAAATATAAAATAAAAAATTCAATTATAAATAAAACGTTAAGAAACTTGGATTTTTTCATACACAATTTATTCGATACATTTGAACACACGTGTAAATATTTTGTTTACGCATCGATAATTAAGCACTAACAACCGAATTAATATTAGTTAAAAAATAGTTAATATTCGGAAGTGCTAGAATCAGGATAATTTATTTTTTCGTGTTTCTTTTATGGTTGTAGAACATTATACAAAGTAATGTTACGCTGGCCTTCGTCATTGTTTGTCCATGAACATTTATTTTGATTTAGCGCGATGTTGAGTTAGTTTGGGTTTGTTTGGATTGGATTCTGGGAGCCCATCTTCCGAACCGTTACCAAAAAAATTATTGAGTTTATATTAATAGTTCTAGTGATACACTACCGGACAAATTAAAGAATAAAAAAAATATGCAAAATTTTAGCCGTTTTTCAAGTGGCTATATCTTCATCAAAAATGGTCGTATCGTATTGAACAAAAAAGCAATTTGAAGCTTGAAACCCTAGTTTCGAGATTTCGTGATAAAAAAATTTTCAAAGCCACGTGCATGGCTCAATCCTGAAGAATACAGTGAAGGAAGAATTACTGAAATTTTATCGGATTTTCTTTCTGGTGCAAAAGCTTGAACATTTTTTTTCGATTAATTTACTAGAAGGATCGAATACCTTATTTATTCAACTTTAATTTCATTTTTTGTACATCTCAACACGTCCATTTTTTTTTGCTGAGATATTAAACTTTGAATGAAAAAGGATCATTTTGTCTTTCACCATTGATATCTCAGCCAATGGTTGCACAGAAAATTTAGGGTGGGTTTCGAAAATTGGAATAAATCCTCTACAAAACTGAACCATTACCTAATTTCCCGAAAAAAATTGTCTTTCCTACGCTACATCGTTTTGAAAAATCCAGAAAAAAATATGGAGTTTACGTTTTTTTTTGGAGAATGACCGTCTGAATTGAAATCATTGAGGGTTCCATTAATCCTCATGCAAGCATGCATCCTATAGTTTAATATACCTATACAAATCCCAAAAAGTTTCAACTGAATCCATCGAGCCATTTTCTTGTTTCATTCAATCAAACTTTTAAAAAAATGAAAGGATTACTCTTTGGCTCTCTAATGCTTATAATCTTTAAGGGGTTACATGGGTTTCGTGGGTTCAAAAAATCGATTTTTTTTGTTGGCTTATTAATTTCTACAACATCTCAAGAATATTATCCTAAATTTTCAAATCGATCCGAATAATAGTTTCGGAGATACAACCTTTAGAAGGTGGTTTGGCGATAAAAAGAAACTGTGAATCAGTGGAAGAAATGAAAGACGCTATATGGGCTACCTATTATCACTATAGCTCTACAGATAAAAAAAACCTCAGCACCATAACTGCCCAAAAGGTTCAGACTATTGGTGCGCTTGCCAACGAGCATCATCTACGAATACTAGTTGATCATTTAAGCATGAGTGTACTCCATTACCAGATGAAGTTTTGATTGGTACGAAACCAATATATGAAGATCTCAGTAAGGATGAGCTTCTGGAACGGTGTGTTGGTGGTTTCACACAAAATAACGACGAGAGCTTCAACCAGTTGATTTGGGAAATTACTCCAAAAATACTTCCTGCTGATTCCGACGCTGATGGTTGGGCGGTCGGAGTGCGGCTCGGGCGATCACTGAAGTCAAGCAGCATCGAAAGAGGCTGATACTTGGTGCGGTGACCGCTTAGCC